>JAEQBH010005257.1:0-110028 GCA_016808115.1 Tetrastigma voinierianum | reverse complement strand
TTTTGTGCTTAACATGTTGTGTGATTTGTGGAATAATATACATGGTAGATCAGATATGGAACACTAGGTTAGAAAACATAACCTTAGGTGTTCGTGAAACAAATGAACATGATAGTTCGAACTTATCAGCTAGTGTTCGCATTACGCACCACTAAGGAAAAGGGGATGAACAGTGTAGTTCATGATGTTAAAGTCTATTAGTAGTTGGGACATGCACTACTAGTTAAACAAGAAAAGAAATCTATGTTGCTATCTAACATGTGTAGATGGCAAGTCGAGGAAGAGGATGTAGAGGTCGTCCACAGGACAATAGTCAACCACTACTTGTGTTTGACCCACAGGCCTTTATAGAGGCTATAGGCATTGTAGTCGCCATCATTGCATAGGCGAGCGCGGTGGCTGCTGCCATTGCAAGAACTAGTGCAACGGTGGGCGAGGGAGGGACGAGTAACCTCCAGGGGTTTCAAGCACATCATCCTCCAACATACATGGGAGGAGGGGACTTGATGGTCAGGACAGCCTTCGCCATCAAAAGAGAAGTTAAAAATGCACGGAGCATCCTTGATACGAGTGCTAGTGGAAAGAGGAAGGAGGATCATCCTTCTTCTAATTTGGGAAAGAAGCAGAAGACTTCTACTCCTCCAGGATTTCAGGGACGGGGCCACGGCTATCAAGGCTAAGGCCGAGTCGGGGTTTCTCGCTACACGGGGTAGATGACATGCTACCATTGCCATCACTGACATATGAGGTGGAATCGCCTCGAGGCAAGGATCCTGTGGTTTCGGGGTGCTAACAAATCCCAACCATCAATAGACAGCGATACGCCTCGTTCCTCCCACCCCAACATGTGCCAAGGGAACAGATATCGGGCCTCTACCAGGCCGCACAAGCACATACTATTACGCAGATAAACTAGAGAGGCCAGTGGTACTTCGTCGAGGATTGTGGTTCACTTCGCGAGACATCGGGGGCCTAGGGGCGTGTCTACACCATCACACCACAGACTGAGCCAGTTGATCAGTCGGTGATACAAGGTATGTTTCTGTTATCTCATCTACGGGCATACATCAGTCATTATGGTGCATCACATTCTTTGCTACAGATCTATGTTTTCTGGGGCTTAGAGGTGGAGACCTTGATGAGTCGTTACATGCGAGTTCTCCCCTAGAGATTAGGTATGGATTGATCAAATATGTCGACTGCGGAGTTAATGAGATCTCGTGGATTCGCTTCATGGTGGACCTTCTGATAACGGACATATCGATTTCGATGTCATTCTCGCATGGATCGTCGATGGCACACCGGGTCTTCATTGATTGTGATAGTAGGAGGATTACTGCCTACACAGAGGACGGTATCCGTGTGAATTTTCAGGGGGAGAAGCATGATGCTTTACCCCAGATTGTGTACTCGACTAAGCGGGTGGGATAGTTGATGAATTGGCTAGCAAGCCGTACCTTAGAGGATCAGGAGAGACAAGATTTAGGTCTACCTCGAGTGGTTTGCAAGTATGGGGATGATTTTTACGATGAGCTACCGGGATTACCTCCGCATAGGGATATGGACTTTGTCATTGAGTTACACCCTGGTACATCACCCATATCTAGGACTCCTCATAGGATGTCACCGTTTAGTTGCAGGAACTCAAGGTCCAACTGCGGTTAGGACAAGGGCTCTATTAGGACCGAGCACTTCACCATGGGGCACTCCGGTTTTGTTTGCTAAGAAGAAGGACAAGACTCTTCGATCGCTAAGATGACTATCGACAAATAATGCGCATGATCAAGACCTAGATTCATTTATCGGCGATCGATTATTCGTTTGACACTTGAAAGGGGCGTGAGTCTACTCCAAAGATAAACCTTCACACCGCTATCATTAGTTGAGAGTTATGAGACTGATATCCCTAAGACAAGTTTAGGACGCAGATGGGCATTTTAAGTTCAGCCGATGCCTTTTCTGCCAAGAATGCTCTAAATGCAAGATTCATGGATCTCATGCATAGGGTATTCCAACCCTACTTAGATCAGTTTGTTGTGGTCTTTGTTGACAACATTTTGATCTACTCCTAGTCTGAGGATGAGCATGAGGATCATTTGCGGATTGCTCCTCTAGGCACTCAAAATCTCATCAATCAGATGCCAAGTTCATCAAATGTGAATTTTTAGCTTATTGGAGGTGAAATTCTTGGGACACGTCGTGTCGGCTTTAGGTGTCAAGAGACCCGGAAGGTTGAGGTCATATGAGTTGGGAGAGGCCAAGCCGCCAGATACGCAGCTTAGGATCGGGCGGGTACTACAGAGGTTCATTGAGGATTTCATCCGACCAATGTAATCCCAGTGACTAGATCGACTCAAAAGGGGGCCAAGTTTGAGGGATGACTTGTGTAAGAAGGCATTCTAGAATTGAAAAAGAGGCTTACTACTAATTCCTATTCCGATAGTCCCATAATAGGACAGAGGTACACCTGCATCGCGGATGCCCTAGGGATGAATCGGGGATGGGGTCTCTGATGCAAATCTCGCGAGGGTCAGAGCTTATGGTTCCAGACAGCTAAAGAATCATGAGTAGAATTACCCTACACATAATATGGAGTTGGTGGCTATTGTCTTTTCCTTATTGATTTGACACCACTATTTGTATGGTGAGCAATTCGAAGTGTTCGCACTCACAAAAGTCTCATATTTTCACACAATGACTTTGAACATAAGGCAACGAGAAGGATGGAGACCGATGATTAATTTCACGTTGCATTACCATCCTAGTAAGGCAATTATAGTAGCTGATGCACTTAGCCTGAAGTCACGGGGAGTACTAGCTAGTGTAGTTTCCCGAGAGTGGCGAATGCTCGAGACTGTGGGATGCTTTAGGGCTGCGTGACAAATGATCAGCTCGTGGTATGTCAGAGTTTAGCAGGTTACGCTTTCCTTACCGAGCAAGGTTATTGATCCTCAGGCGTGACGCAGAAAGATCGCCCATCAGTGGACCGAGTACGGGGCCAAATATAAGTGATGAAGGCCGCCTGGTCCACAATGCATGGTAGCCTCGGGCATAAGGGGGATGGGTCGTGGTTCCCTAGTTGACCGATCCGAGAGAGGAGATCCTCCCGAGTCTCCACCGCCTCCCGCTTTGGCCAGTGGGAACGCACCGCACGAAGATCTACCGAGATCTTGGTCGCCAATATTACAAGAGTGGAATGAAGCGACACGTTGGAGATTTTGTTCAACGATGTCTCACGTATCAACAGGTCAAGGCTGAGCATCAGAAAGCAGTAAGGTTACTTCAGCCATTAGAGGTAGTATAGTGGAAGTGGGAGCATGTCACGATGGACTTTGTGACCCACTTGCCACGGACACCGTAGAAACAGGATACGGTGTGGGTGATTATGGACCGGCTCACTAAGTCGGCACATTTTGTAGTAGTGCGGATGACCTTCACACTGGAGGAATTCTGCTGGTTGTATATTCGAAATTGTTCTGGCTTAAGCATGGAGTGTCGGGCCTTTATCGTATCGATGTGGACCCCCAGACCAGGCACACTGGGAAGAGTTTCCAAAAGGCCATGGGAACACAAGCTTGGTGGCGAGCACCGTTGCTTCATCCGTTGCATGCATGGTCACGAGAGACCATACGTATTTTAGAGGACATGCTGCAAGATAAGGCCCTAGATCTTAAAGGTAGCCGGGAGGAGCACTCTACCCTTAGTGTGGAATTCCCCCTACAACAGCTATTGGGGACGAAGATACAGATGGCACCCTATGAGGCCTTATATGGGAGGCCATGCCGATCCCCGATCTATTGGACAAAGGTGGGAGAGAGTTCGATCATTGGTTCGGATCTGATTAGAGACAACTCTGAGAAGGTGAATTTGATTCGGAAGCGCCTCCTTACGACTCAGAGTAGGCAAAAGAGCTACGTCGACAGACGACGTCGACCTCTAGAGTTCGAGGTGGGTGATCATGTCTTCTTGAAGGTGGTGCCTAAGAGAGGAGTGGTCAGATTCAGTAAGTGAGGGAAGCTAGCGCCGAGGTATATTGGGCCCTTCGAGGTACTCGAGAGGGTGGGTATACTAATATCGCCTGCCACACCAGCTTATCAGTGTCCATGAGGTGTTCCACGTCTCCATGCTTTGGAGTATACTCTAGATCCAACTCATGTAATGGATTAGGGAGGGATTGTTCTTGATACATATGGGACCTTCGAGGAGGGACCGGTACGTATCATGGATAGCCGGGATTAGGTTTTACGATGCAAGACTGTGTGACTAGTGAAGGTGTTGTGGCAACACCGAGGAGTGGAGGAGGCAACTTGGGAATGCGAGGACACGATGCGGGCCACCTATCCTTTCCTATTTGAGGATGAAGGTGTGTTTGTCTAATATTGGAACTAGAATAACTATTGCATATGCATGTGTTTGTGTGTGCTAGTGTGTGTAAATTTCGGGGACGAAATTCTTTTAAGAGGGAAGAATGTAAAACCCGGGAAAATTAGAAAATTTCAAAATTGGCAAAATGATAATAATAATAATAAATTGCCAGAATGGTTCAGGAAAGCCTAGAAAATTCTCTAGATATCGGATGACCTAAATGGATCACAACAGCAAATTCGCCTTGCAAAATCTAGTGACCGAGAAAATTCTCACAATTTTGAGACAACTGGAATTTTTACGAGTTTATGGTGATGTCGCCAAAGGACTTGGGGTGGACTAGATTTTTACGAAAAATCTCGTGCTAGAAATGACTTGAGCCAAGTTCATTTAAAATAAATTGAACCGAAATAAAATACCGTTTCCTCGCGTAAACGACCAATAAGAGATGGACACATGGCACAATGGGAGCCGTGTATCCAATTTTTTTTTTTTTAAAGGAAAGAAAAGGATAAAAAGAAGGAAAGTTAAAAGAAAAAAAAAAGGAACAGACAGACAGAGTGAGAGCGAGAAAGAGGGAGAGAGAAAAAAGAAAAATGGGTTTTTCGCTTCTCTCTAAGATCTACGGAAATCGAGGCCGTCGGTTTTTGTCGAAGCGAGAAGAAAAGTTGATCTACGCATCGAGAGCTACGCGTGGGTACCAAAATCTTGGAGTAACGCCAAACCCACGAGGTAGGGAATTCTACTTTGGTTATTTCTAGCTTAAAGGTCATTTAATGACTTGGGTTTTTTTTAGAGGCCGTAAATTTCAGTCTCAAATTTTGGGACCAAGCTGGACAGTTCGGATAGGATTTTCTGACGGTTTCTAGTTCGGGATCAGGTTGAGATTTGGTTTTAATCCCAGGATTGATGTCTTCTAGTTCTGTTGAGTTTTTAGGTAACATTGTAATTTGTTGATGAATAGAACCAAAATGGCTTTTACGGGTCGGAAGGACTGAGGTGCCCACATGTGGGTCCGAGATTTGGTCATTTTGTGTGTTATTGTTGGAAAAATAAACATAAGCCGTTAGGTGTAAAAATCATGTTAATATGTGCTTGCGTGATGTATTAACATGGAAATTAGATGAATGGAAATTATATGTAGGAAATATAATTATCCGAATTTATAAATGTTGCATGTAGTATGAAATAAATAATGAAATAGCATGATTGGGGATTTCATATGCACACATCGAGCCGAGCCTGGGTGTGTGCATGGTGCGTTGGTTATTCACTATTCTTGGTGAATGTGTGGTGAGCTCGGAAATGGGACAACGTCCAAAATCGAGACTCACGGTTCAATAATAATACTAAATCATGTGTGTTTGTGCGTGTCACGTCCTCAACCCCCGCCTAGGCAGATCAAGGGAGCACGAAACTATACTGGGACTCTTTACTTGTTTTTTTTCGCATACAGGGCCCAAGTCCTTATAACCTGGAACCAAAATATCATATACAAAGATACAAAATAAACTATCATCAGAGCGGTGTTTATGCGGTCAATACATACAAATTCCCGAGTCCCATTTACGTATACATATACAAAAACTGTACATTTACATTTACATAATCAGAGAGCAAAACCTACTATGATGAACTCCTACTAGTTTGTTGGCCTAGCAATATGCGGAAAATCACGGACATCCTCCTCTGTACGTACATGGATTAAAACCCGTGCTAAGCTTAACACTTAGTGGGAAACATATGACTTATATGTATACATATGCACTAATACTCATTTACAGTAAGCATATAATAGTTACAGATATACAATAGCAGATATCAGAATTTTTCATGAATTCATATAATAGACTTATACACATACTTGTACTTATATCAGACTTATACTTGTTCAGATCTCCCGTAGGAGTTGCAGAGCTTATACTTGTACGGAGGCACCGAGGTACCACAAGATCTTATATTTCAGACAAGAGGCACCCGTGAGGTACCACGAGCTTATACTTGTACAAAGGTACCCATAGGTATCACGTATTTATACTTGTTCGGGAGGTAAATTCAAGATACTATATTCAGAGAAGAACGATGTACATTACTTTACTTTTATTCATTTTTCAGACTCTTATCATATAACTGTTTGACTACCTAGACCAGTAATAAGAAATGAGTAGGACACAACACAATAAGTACCCAAAGGTATGGTATAGTACTGAGGTACCGTAGCACAAAGCAGGAGTGCCGAAGCACTGACAGAGAGTGTCGTCGCACTAATCAGAGAGTACCAAAGTACTAAATGTGCCAAAGCACGGTTAGAGAGTGCCGTCGCACTAATAAGAGAGTACCGAAGTTCTAAATGTGTCGAAGCACGGTTAGAGAGTGCCATCACACTAATCGAGTACCGGTTACTATACGCGGCTCGCCCATACCGTAGGTGCCATGTCATTCAATATCCGGTCTTAGGTAGTCCTACAATTACATGTGTTTCGTAACTTATGATCTTATCACATGGGCGAGGTACGGTCTAATTTTTCCTTTACCTTACAAACATGAATAGACCATTTCATACACTTATAGGGTCCTCATTAGTCCAATAGACAAGTCCTTGGGACAACGAAATAGAAAAACAAAACAAAACAAACATAAAATTTTATGCTATGAACAAGACTATGTCGCTAAGGTGAGCTTTGCTATGCCTCGTAGTACCCGAGTTTGTCCAGTTCTCCTCTCACACGCCGCGTGACATGCCATACGCCTTGGCGTGACCTATCGCACGTGGATCCTCACGGCACGGCGTAAGACTCGAAATTTCTCCCGTGATTTTGCCGATTTCGCTCATTTTTTCAAAATTCAACCAAAACCCCAAAATAATCCAAAAGCATCACCGAAAACAACTCCCAAGTGTGTTCTAACCCAACCAAAACCAAACATAGAGATTAATTAGGGTTTTTCCAAACCCAAAGTCAAATACTTGTAACTTAGGTTAACTTCCTAACACCCAAACATGTATCCATACATCATAAACCAAGAATCCAAACTCAAGGGAGGATTCCATACTCATCTTATACAAACTAGGGTTTTACGAACCCAACTTTCAACAAATCTAAGGTTAGGATGAATTCCTAACTAAACCCTAGAAATAAAACAAACTAATATCCATACAAAAGTCCAAAAATCCATATAAATCCATACATAAATAGTTTCCATACAAAAATCATAGTCATCCATACCTTTCCTCTTCTTCTTCCTCTACTTCTTCCTCTTCTTCTTTCTTTCTTCACGTTTTTTTTTTGTTCTGAAAATGAGAGACCAACTTAGTCTTATCCCTATTTGGCCTTACTTTCCTTTTATTACACTTTGGTCCCTCATCTCTCCACTATTTACAAATCAAGTCATTCATATTTCCACTTTAGCATCTCATCTTCTTATGTTATGACTTTTATGTCCCCTGCTGACAAATTACAACTTAATTCCTTACTTATTCTGTTTCTCGCTTTCTCACTTAGCAAAAATAATTACGAAACATTCAAAATGCACTTATAATATACCCTAATTATGTTTAAAAATGACTAAAGGTGTATTTCAAGTGTTACAGTGGTGAAGCAAGACGCATCCCCCCAAGGTGAAAGACCCAAATTTTATTCTTGGTTAGACATATATATCCGTGAGATGAAAGTTTGCGAAAGTGTCTAAGGCGTATAAGTCATGATGAGACTCCTGGAAATTTGCATCCCAAATAAACACACCTGGATTCTCGTAAATTGAATAAACATTGAGGGGAAGTTGTCCACTGGTTGAGCTCATCAAGTGAAACACCAATGATCGGTTTTCACACTTGGCATTGCGGTGTGAGGAGTCACGATTTGGGTTGTGGGCATGAGAGTCCCATCTCATGCATGACACGTAATATTCTATATAGGATTACATTATTTTTATGGAATGTGATTGGGTGTTTTTATGGTTGCCATTGCATGTACATTTTAGGTGGGGAGTAGCCCTTGTAGGAGAATTTTTCTACTGAGTATTGCTCACCCCTTTGTGGGACCCCCTTTTAGGTATAGGGGGTGTATAGGGAGACGACACTCCGATGAGGCCGTGATTATGAAAAAGGCCGATGTGTGGCCTTGATATTACCTTTTGAGTAACATTTTTGTAAAAATATTTTGTATAAAAGAATTGTAACTAAATTCTTTTTTGGGACTATTGTCTAAATAGTCGAGTATATAATTATGGTAAGAGGGCTGTGATTGGACTCTTACAGACTGTAATTAAGCGTTTTATTTTCATATTTTAGATTTAAATGTGAATGGTCTCAGTAAAGGGATGTATATATTGGGTATATGGACAGATGGATCCTGTGGGGTCAATACTACTTTTGTTGAGACCCTGGATGGGTTATGATTATACTCGTTATACTGTGCTGTATGTCGGGTAAAGCCCTCGAACAAAGGAAACTCGCCCACTTGCGGAAAATATGATCCCGATAAATGGGACACAACAAGGTGGTATCGAGTCACCCGAATCCATAGGAATTCGTGAGGTTGGACAAGTTGTCACGGAACCTCTGACAGCATGCCACACACTCTGACACCTTAGAGGAGTGACACATGGCATGATAGCCATGTGGTGTAGCAAACTTGGATGAATGGCTCACATTAAGCCATGTGTCAAATGAGGAAATTATGGGAAAAGAAAAATCAAGAAAATTAAAAAAAAAAAGTGATCATGACATGTGGCATGTGGGGAGGAGAGTAGGAAGGTGGGGAGGAAGCTTCCCCATTTGGACAAGTCGGTGGATGAGGATCAAATAGAGAGAAGAGAAAAGAGAAAATGTAAGATAAGATAAAATGAAGGAAAAAAGAAAAAGAAAGAGAAAAAGGAGGAATGAGAAAATAGGATGGGGGGCAAACAAAAAGAGGGAGTTCGGTGGATAAAAGAGGAGGAAAAAATCAAAAAGAGAAAGGGAGAAACAAACAGGAGAGAAGGAGAGGAAATCGGATAGATAGATAGATAGAGAGAGAGAGAAATGGGAGAGAGAAACAAAAAAAAAGAGATTTTCCAGACATTTCGACAGTCGAAGCTTGACGGTTCGAGAAGAAAAGTCGATCCACGCATCGAGAGCTACGCGTGGGTACCAAAATCTTGGAGTTTCATCAAACTCCACGAGGTAGGGGAATTTTCCTACTTGGATTATTTTTAACCTAAAAGTCATTTAATGGCAAAGGCTTTCTTCAGGGCCGTAACTGGCCGTGTGATTTAGTACCAAGATTTTGGAACTGAATATTGGAAATTTTTGGGACTGGTTCTAGACAGTCCCGGACTGTGTTGAGATTTGATTTTGATCCCGGGATTGATGCATTCGGGTTTTGTTGTGTGTTTTGGTATCACAGTGATTAAGTGATGAATGAAACCAAAAAAGGGTTCATGGCAGTGAAGGGACTGATAGGTGCCTTGTATTTATGGGTCTGAGATTGGGATCATTTTGTGTGTTGTTGCTTGATTGAATAACATGTTGTGTGTGAAAAGATCGTGTTGATATATGCTCTTTTGATGGATGTGAATTATATGTAGAAAATATAATTATCCATGTGTTGAAAATGTTGCATGTAGTTCTAATTTTGCATGTAACATGTTATAGTATGAAATGACATAATTGCATTTCATATGCACGGGGACATCGCTTCAAGTAGGGTATGTGTGCATGGTATTGGTTATTCACCATTGTTGGTGAATGTGTAGTGAGCTCAGAAATTGGGACAACGTCTAAAATTGAGACTCACGGGTGCATAAAATAATAATAATAGATTTCGTGTGTTTGGATGAAGCAAGATGGGGTAGATCCCCCCTAGGGTGAAAGACCCAAATTTTATTCTTGGTCAGACATATGTATCCAACAATGAAAGTTCGCAAAAGTTGGGGAAGGCATGCAAAGCCTATGGTGAGGCTTTGGAAATTCGCAACCCAAATGAACACACGGATTTGATGTGAAATTAAATAAATATTGAGTGGTTGTCCATCGTGGGTTGCTTCATTGGGTGAAACACCAATGACTAGTTTTCACACTTAGCATTTTCATGTGTGAGGGAGTCGGTCAGGACTCGGGTTATGGGTATAATGAGTCTCATCTCATTCATGACATGAAATATGTGACGCCTCAAATCCCGGGGGTCATTTTTTTTTAACAGTGTCCATGAACAGTAGCTCAAACAGTGCACTGTTGGCTATTGGACAACTTTGTCATGACAGAGAAGTCTATGTCGCGACGTAGTCCTTTGGTCGCTACCGTCAGAAGCAGTCGCACTCCGTCGCGGCGCTTGTCACTTGCATGTTGTGCGCGATAGCTTTGCCGCGACAAGCAAAGATCGCCACAGGCGCGACTCATGTGTGCCTGTCCGTCGTGGGCGCGCCCGGAAGACTGTCAGCGTAGCGTGCTTGTTCTATAGGTCATACATAAAATCACCCTGTCATAACACCACTTTGGAAAACCTTGTTGCGACATAAAATCTTCTATCGCGATAGGAATGTCCCACCCTTGGAAAAACTCTGTTGCGACACAAGGAGACACCCTTATCGCGACCTAAGCCTAGCCCAGCTCAAAACCTTGTCGCGACACTAAATTTATGTCATGAGACAGGGCCAAAAAATCTCTATAGAGACCCAAACCATCCATCATGCCTGGAAATAGTGTCACAACACGATCCCCGTCATGTAATACGAGCCGTAAAGCTCTATCGCACATAAGCCGCATCAAGGCGCCGAAGGCCCCATTCAGCGCAGACGCCTCTGTCGCGCACCTAGGCCGCAGTCGCAAGTGTGCCTGGCCTTAGGAACCCCGTCGTGACACGGAAGACCCCCGTCGTGGACACAGCATAGGAGAAACCTCAAGCCGCGACGTAATTTTCTCTCGTTGGGTAAACAAAGACTCCAAAATGGGCAAAGAGTCTTCTAGTCCTCCTCCTACACCTCCAAGCCCCTTTTTCTTCTTCATTTCAATACACCCTCATTTCAACACACACAATAGCCTTTTACAAGGCAACATGAAACCCGAAAACTAGCCAAATGTATTAAAATGAGTTTAATTACAACTCTGCTCTTTTTACATAACAAACTGGGCTTTCCACCCGAAATTTACAAACTACAAAACAAAGCCAAATCTGGCTTTTTCTTCACCACTAAAGTCTTGGATGCGTTCCATCTCCCGGTGTACCTCCAGTGCTTGAAAATATTTTCTCACGACGGGGTGAGCAATGCCCAGTAGATAAATTTTCCTACAAGGGTTACCCCCGCCTAAATGCACATGCAAAGGCACACACATCATACCGCATCTAGCGTAAAATACAATCATAAATGGAATATATCATGTCATGCATGAGATGACTCTCATGCCCACAAACCGAAGTCCTCGACGACTCCCTCACACACACGCTAATGCCGCTAGGAAACCGCCATCGTATTTCACCCAACGACTAATCCCATCGGACAACCCTCCAATATTTATTTAATTTACTAAATCTCGTGTTGGTGTGTTTGTGGGCCAAAGGCCATTTTCATGTTTCACCGCAGATCGTTGCACGCATTTTCAACATTTTACGGTCTTTTCACCACGTGATCATGTTCAATCACAGCATGAATTCGTCTTTCACCCAAGGGATCGAATTTATCTGCCCGCCCAAACACACGAGATTTCATTAACATTATTCGGTTCTCATCACGCAACAATGAGTCTCAATTTTGGACGCCGTCCCACTTTCGAGCTCACTACACATTCACCAAGGATGGTGAATAACCATTACCATGCACGCACACTCGACCCAATGCGATGTTACCGTGCATATGACATGCAATTATGTCATTTCATACATACAACATTCATGATTTATGAACAATTATATTTTTCTACAATATAATTCACATCATCAAGCAATCCATGCTAATACATCAATTGAGCATGTAACAACATGATTTTCACACAACCAATGTGTTATTCATTTTAGCAATAACACACACAAACGACACACATGGACCAATAACAGTCTGAAAATCAGTCTCGGGACTGCCCAAAACAGTCCTAAAAATTCAGCCTAGGACTGTCCGAAAACAGTCCATAAATTTAGTCCGAACTATTCAATAACGGTTCGAAATTTAGTTCCGGACTGTCCGAAAACAATCTCTAAAACTAAATCCTAGACTGTCCGAAATCCAGCATTCAGTCCAAAATCTTTGGAACTGAAATGCACAGTCGTTCCGACCCTAAACACATCAAACCATTTGAATGGCTCTTAGACAAAAATTAAACTGAGTAGGAGAAAAACCCCTACCTCTCGAAGTTTGACAAAAACTCCGGATTCTTGTACCCATGTGAAGCTCTCGTTGTGTAGAGGAACTTTCCTTCTTGCTCCGATAAAAACCGACTGTCCGATCACCGTAAAATCTAGAAAGAATGTGGAGCTTCTATCTCATTTTTCTTCTTCTCTCTCTTTTCTCTCTCCTTCTCTTTATTTCTTTCCCATTTTCCTCTCCCCCACCGAAATTTGGTCAAACTTGGTCAAGTGGGATGTCCTCTTTGCCACGTGTCACCCTCTCATTAGCTCTCTTGGATTCCCCTTATCATCTTATCTATAATTTTGGATTTCCATCCTCTTAGGTTGTGACACATGTCCCACATGGGTCCCACTTAGACTTTTGTTTGACTTGCTCTCCATTTGACACATGCCTCCATATGAGCCATCCAACATGTGCCAAGTGTCACTCGTTACTCTCGATGCCTCAAAAAATGTAAAATTATGATTGTCTCGGAATTCGACGAGATTCGACGAGGTAACTATATTTCGCGAGACAATTCCAACGGTGAAGTCTGTTTCATCATCCGAGATATAGAAAAATTCCAGATTTTCCACTGAAATTACCGTTTTACTATTTTTCAAAAAAATTGAATTTTGTTTTTCCGGTTTTACAAAATATTCCATATAGGATTGCATTTTCTATATGGAATGTGGTTTGATGTATGTATGCCATTGCATGTGCATTTAGGTGGGGAGTAGCCCTTGTAGGAGAATTTTTCATCGCCATCAGTTTCACCCATCGTGGGACCCCTTTTCAGGTACAAGGAGTGTACAAGGAGACGACACTCCGACTAGGCCGTGATTTGCGAAGGAGGCTTATATGTGGCCTTGAGTAATATTTTTTTGTAAAAGTATTTTGTATAAAAGGATTTTTATAAAATTCTTTTGGACTATTATATAAATAGTCGGGTACGTAATTATGGTAAAAGGGTTGTGATCGGACCCTTACAAACTGTAATTATTCATTTTCTTTTCATATTTTAGATTTAAATATGAATGAATGGGTCTCGTGAAGGACGTATGGAAGTGGTGCCAGTAACCGGGTGACTATGGGGTAGCGCTGGTACCGACCGTACCAAGACTTAGGTGCAAGACGATCTAAGACAGAAATTCCGTGAGTTGACGGGTTGTCAACGGGAACCCCGGAAATTGGGGCGTCACAAAATGACTAACCACATACCTCCGTCCCTAAATAGGAAGGGATAACTGGCATGCATCGTGTCCTCATGTTCCCATATTGCCTCCTCTACTCCACGGTGTTGCCATAATACTTTCACTAGCCTCACGGTCTTGCGTCGCAAAACCTGCTCTCGGCTATCCATAATACTTACTAGTCCCTCCTCGAAGGTCCCATCTATATCAACTATAAGCTCGCCTCAATCCACTACATGAGTCGGATCTGGAGTGTACTTCCGGAGCATGGAGACATGGAACACCTCATGAACACCTGACAAACTAGGTGGTAACAAACCGAGTATGCAATCGTGCCTAAATCTCTCAGCATCTCAGCGGTCCAATAAATCTCAACGCTGGCCTCGCTGCGTCCAATCACTCCTCTCTTAGGCATCACCTTCAGAAGACAATGGTCACCTGCTCAAAACTCTAGAGGTCGACGCCACTTCGTCGTAACTCTACAAAGCCTGAAAGGAAGGAGAAGACGCTTCAGATCAAGTCCACCTTCACTAAGGTGTCTCTCTGATCAACTCGACTCTTTCGCGTGGAGCTCTTCCCACCTCTCTGCCTAATGATCAGATCAACACGGCTCTCCCATATAATGCCTCATAGGGTGCCATCTGTATACTCGCCTGATAACCGTTGTTGTAGGCGAACTCTACCAAGGGAAAATGCTCATCCTAGCTACCCTTGAGATCTAGGACGCATGCCCGTAGCATGTCCTCTAACACCTGTATGGTCCTCTCTGACTGACCATCCGTCTGTGGATGAAACGCAATACTCATCATCAACTGCGTACCCCTGGCCCTCTGGAAGCTCTTCCAAAAGCGAGCCGTAAACCTGGGATCTATGTCCCATGCAATAGAGACTGACACTCCATGTAGCCAGACTATCTCTCGTATATATAACCTGCAGAATTCCTCTAGTGTGAAGGTCATTCCTATAACTAGAAAATGTGCCGACTTAGTGAGTCAGTCCACTATCACCCATACTACATCGTACTTCGCATCGCCCTTGACAAGGAGTCACAAAGTCCATCGTGACATGTTCCCACTTCCACTCTACTACCTCCAATGGCCGAGTAGCTCCACCGGGTCTCCGTGCTCAACCTTACCTCGGGCACGTGAGACACCATCGAATGAAACCCCAACGCGGTTCTTCATCCGCCTAATAATGTCATACTAAGATCTCATGGTACATCTTCGTGCCACCTAGATGCACCGCAAATCGAGAGCAATGGAACCCCTGAGGATTTCCTCTCTCAAATCGCAATCAGGGAACCGCAACCCGTCCCTATACCAAGATCGCCTCTCGCGTGAACGGCTCCAACCTCATCACCTCAGAACTGATTGTACCCTATCCTGATGGATACCAACTCGCCCCGTCCCGGGACTCAATCACTGCTCGCAGGGAAGGCGAGCCACCAAACTCCCTAACGCTCCCCGGAGCCGATCACCAGACCGTAGTCTAAACTGGCCCTACGTCCCAGACCACATTCCCGAAGCTACACTAGCTAATACTCCCCGTGACTTAACCGAGCGAGATCAACCACTACATTTGCCTTGCAATTGTGGTGGTAATGCAAAGTGAAGTCATAATCCTCCGTGATACTCCAGCATCCATCCGCTCCGCCTCATGTCAGGTCCCGCCGTAAAGATGTACTCGACTTTGTAACCGAAACATCTCAAACTACTCATCATACAAATAGTGGCGCCAAATCTTTAAGGCAAAGACTATAATCGCCAGCTCCATATCATGTGTGGGGTAGTTCAACTCGTGATTCTTCAGCTGTCTAGAACTATAATCCACAACCCTCCCGAACTGCATTAAAACACATCCCAGTCCATTTTTCGAAGCATTGCAGTATACAATGTACATCGGTCCCCTTTCTGGGACGATCAAAATAGGAGCTGAAGTCAGCCTCCTTTTCAATTCATGGAATGCTCGCTCACACAAGTCATCCCACTCAAACTTGACCCCCTTCTAGGTCAACCTTGTCATAGGTGCAGCTAGTCAGGAGAAGTCCTCAATGAACCTCCTATAATATCCTATCAATCCCAAGAAACTGTATATCTTGAAGACTGAATATGGTCTCTCCTAACTCATAACTACCTCGAGCTTCTCTGGGTCCATAGAGACACCCAAAGCTGACACTACATGCCCCAAAAATCTTACCTCAGTAAGCAAAACTCGCACTTACTGAACTTCGCATATAACTCATGCTCTCTGAGGTCCTGGAGAACAATCCTCAAATGATCCTCATGCTCCTCCTCTGATTTGGAGTAGATCAAGATGTCGTCAACAAAGACCACCACAAAATGATCTAGATAGGGTTGGAACACCCTATGCATGAGGTCCATGAATGCCGCTGGCGCATTAGTTAATTTGAAAGAAATCACTATGAACTCAAAATTCCCATACCGTGTCTTGAACTTTGTCTTAGGGACGTCTGCCTCCCTAACCCTTAACTGATGATAATCGGTGCGGGCGTCTTATCTGGGAGTAGACTCACGCCTCTCAACTCGATCATCATCAATCCTAGCGGATACCGATTCTGATCAACCCCCGTTTAACTCGTCAGAGTCAATACACGGTGGGTCTTATCGTTCTTCTTTACAAACATAACCGAAGCGCCCTAAGGTGAAGTGCTAGGTCTAATGAACCCTTTGTCCAACAATTCCTACGTTGGACCTTGAGTTCCTACAACTCATCTAGTGCCATCCTATGTGGGAATCATAGAAATAGCGACGTGTCAGATAACTCGACATGCGTATCTATATCACTCGGGATGGGGGTAACTCGTAACTCATCTAGAAAAACATCCTTGATTCGCAACCACCCACGAGGTAGACTCACCAAGATGTCTCACCTCATCCTCCGTAAGGCTTGCTAGCCAACCCCTCAACTGTCCGTGCCACCTAGAGTCGTACACAGTATGGGGTAAAGTATTGTGCTTATCCCCCTGAAACACAACACAAACTCCATCTTGTGTGTAGGTAGTGACTCTCCTACGATCACAATCGATGACGACCCGGTGTGCCGTCAACCAGTCCATCCCAAGGATGACATCAAACTCGGTCATGTTCATGACTCTTAAATTCACTGTGAGTAGAATCCCGGAGATCTCTAACTCACAATTGCAACATATTCGCTGAACACTCACCCTAGTTTTGAGGGGAGAGCTCACATACAACGACTTCTCCAAGGTCTCGACCTCTAAGCCCAACTCCTCCACACATGATGCAACAATAAATGAATGCGATACACCAGAATCAAATAATATCTTTACCCATAGGTGAGATAACAAAAACATACCATGTATGACTCCGACCGTCTATAGGCTCAAGCAGGTACTATGGCGTAAACACGCCTTAGGTCCCCGGGCGCCGACCTGCGGGCCCCGACCTCCGCCTCTCGACTCCATACTCTAGCCTCGACCGTCTCAGGATCGGGAGAAGGCACTTCGTGCGCACCCGCGGCTGAAACTGGTCCCTCTAGCCCATCCTAGGGTAAGAAGGAACAAACGGTGTCTGCAGACGCCCCACTGGTGCCTGTAGACGCCCCACTGGTGCCTGAAACTATGGTGTCCCATAACTCTGGAATCCCTGCCTTTAGGGGCAATCCTTTCTTCAATGTCCAAGCTGCTGACATTGGTAGCATATAATCGGCCTTGCTTGGCTAACACCTCTGCCCTGGCCTTAGCCCTGATAGTCGCGAGCCTATACTGGACGTCCTCGAGGAATAGAAGCCTCTCTACTTTTCCCGAGCCCGGGCAAGTGCTGATCCTCCTTCCTCTCTCACTAAAGACCTCGCATCCTGATGCCTCGAGCACTGGTCCTCTCTCTCTATAGCCATAGTTGTGCTGACCATAGAGTCCATATCCTGCAGGAGAAGTCCCACAATCTTGCCCCGGATGGACAACTTTAGACCATCCTTAAATCTCCCGACTCGGGCCATATTTGTGGGCCATTGATAATCACTTCGAAACATGTTAACTATGTGAACTTAGCCACGTATTCGAGTAATCGCCATGGATCCCCGTTCAACCCTCGAGAAACTCCCGAGCCTTGGCATACCTAGCCGATGCCGGAAAACCGCTTCATAAAAAGCTCCTCAAAACCGCCCCATGTCATGGCCTCCCAATCTCTGGAGGTTTTCACCCAATCCCACCATACATGGATTCACCCTCTAGCTGAAATGTCGCTAGACGGATCAGTGTCACATCAGAGGTAATCTCCATAGCCTCCAAAACTCTCTCTTATCCGTTGGAACCAATGGTCACCACCACTGTGTCCCTCCTCTAAACGTAGGGGATGATGATGCGCGAAACCTCCGGAGGCCGCCCTCCCGACCGCTACCGCACTAGTCCGTGATATGGTGGTAAATGCAAATATCGCTCCACAAATGCATGCCGTGACAAAGCCGTGCAAAGAGTTCAGCCACGCCCCGTGGATGACCCTCTACGTCCGCGCCCCTACTTGCCATCTCTTTCATTTATCAAGACAGGTGCATACGGAAACACTAATAAATAACCATTCTTATGTAATCATGCTTATTCGCTTTTCCGAACCCCTATGTTTATTATGAACTGTAGTGTTCTCTTCAATTTCTATACATTTATCATGCATATATTCATAACACCACAATACATCTCCCGTGGAACATATTAGAACACAAAAGCAATCAATGCACACAATGTCGTGTTCTACACCCATGCCTACTAATCCTAGGCATTTGTATACCTAACTCTCGATACTCAGCTATGACAAGCCAATATCTGAAAAAAATGGTGGATACCCCCACCCAAGTTCCTAAGTAATCGTTAACCTAAGCTCTAATACCAAGTCATGGACGCCCCAACCAGGGTTCTGCCACAACCCATCAACCCGTGGAATATTTGTGGGCATTGGATGATCCAATGTCCACGCTAGTCAATCTCGTTCACAGGGACTCATTTCTCTATATTTTTCTTACAAATGTATACAACTTCCCATATTATTATACAAGAATTTGATATACAACTCTTTTACAAGCTAAAATATATCAAAACAGATTGTCCCAATATATTTTACAAACATAGTGTTCAAGGCCACAACCCGGCCCTCTCCGTACTCATGGCCTCGAAGGAGTGTCGTCCTCTCGTGTACCTAAAAGGGTGATCCCACGACGGGGTGAGCAAAGCCCAGTAGATATATCTTCTATAAGGGCTACTCCCCACCTAAGTATACATGAAATGATAGTTACATAATCACACACCCGAATGCCTGCATGTCATGAATAACATGCGACTAATCATGACCCAATCCCGAGTCCTCACTGATTCCCTCACACATGCATATACCAAGTGTGAAAAACCGTCATGAGCGTTCCGTCCATGACCATTTTTCCAAAACAAAATCTTTTTGTTTTATTCTATTTTTATTAGACAGTCTCCGAAATATAGTGTGGACAGTCTCCGATCAGTACTTTGGCCAACCTCCAAGAAGTACTGTGGACAATCTTCGATATGTACTTTGGTCAGTCTCCGAGAAGTATCGTTGACAATCTCCGAAAACTACTTTCTACGAACTAGGGAGATGTTTTAGATATATATATATATATATATATATATATATATAGGATGCTAGAATCATTTGCATTCTTGATGTACCATCGAACCCTAAACACAGGGTCGATCATTTCCATGCACTCACACCCATGTCATGCGATGCCCCGTGCATAAATGCAATGCAAGTGTCATTGCATGTTATTTCATGCTACATGTACGCTACGTGTCACATGCAACATATAAAGCACACATTACATGTCAAGTGGCACGGATAAATTATGTCTAATGCATATAATTATTTTTATTTTTATCCCACATATATCACATAATTTCACACATTAACATATTATTCAATTTACAGTAATAACACACATTAACCATTCTCGGCCATAATTCCGGCCAGACTTGGCTTCGGAAAAATCTAAAATTTGTCCAGAATTTCCAAATTTTGTAAATATAATACAAAAATTCAACACACAATTTTCTGCTTAGGCCATACGCAAATTTCAAGCATTTTAGATACAACTGTTCAAAATAGGTTTCTGAAACCGTAACTGATTGTTCTCAACCGTCCGTGACTCCAAATTTCACTTCTCAGCCCACGGTTTAGCTGAGCACTTCATCTATTTAATTTTGTATTCAATGAGCTTTCTCCGAGTCTAAGAACGCGCAAATCGAATTCGATCGAAAGTTATGGTCGCTCACTGATTCCGGGCCGACATAGGTGGTGCGAATCAGCATATCCCTATTTTCCATTTTGCTCAGATTTGCTCAGTTCCAGGATGTCGTGCTATGCCTCGATGATCCCGGGAACTCATATACTCGATCCATGACCGTCCCATAACCAAAAATGCATTTGCATGAATGAAATAATTTTGCCCTAAAGTGGGGCGAAATCGTTAGGTCTCTACACGGTCTCTTAGGGCATGAAATGAACCGTAGTAGAGGAAACCTACCTTCAGAGTCTATACTAGCTCACTTCTTAACTACTGAACCTCGCACTGTTCGCGAACCAGAGAACAATGGAAGTTCTCCTTCCTTTTCTTTTCTTTTCTTCCTTCTTTCTTTCTTTTCCTTCTTTTCTTCTCATTTCCACCGAACTGATTTTGTCTAAGTAGAGAATTCCTTATCCAATTTACTTGACACCTGGTATTGCCATGCCATGTGTCACTTGTACCAACCCTCAACTCAAGCCATTTCTCATGCATAGCCATACCTTGACATTTGGCCTTCAGTTGCCAAGTGTCTTCATGCATATTACCACGTGGCATGAGCCTTCATGCCACGTGTCCCTATGTGGTTTGTCTATTTGCCTCGAAATACATGAAATTCTGACTGTCTCGTAATTCAACGAAATTCGACAATGTAACTAGATTTAGCGAGACGAACTCAACGATGAGGTCCATGTTGTCGTCCGAGATCAAGAGAAATTCTTAGGCTTACCGCCTGTATTGTAACGGTAGTGACACACCCCCACCCCTACTAGCAGGCGATGTGCCAGCAATCCCACAGAAACTCCCAACCGATACCTCCAACAACTAGAGAATCCTATGAAGCTAAACCGTTGCTTGTCAAAACCCGATAAAATTTTTCTTTCTAAACTTCAGGATTTTGTTAAAATTTCTGTGAGCATAACAGCTGTATATAGGACATATCCCAAATCCTGTAAAACAAAACTATGTACATACATATGAAATACTATACAAGTTCAAAGTGTTTTCTAACAAAAGTTAGTTACATTTGAGTAAATACATCACATATAACTAGAAGCCGAGGACCCCCGGAGAGAAACCCAATGCTCACAGAACAGACTGAAGATAATTTTAAAATAGAAAATAATGAGCTAAAAGAGCTTTAGTGAGGTATGCTTATAAAATGCTTGCTTTTCAAAAATTGTCTCAAACCTGGTAAACAATCTTACAAAACACTTTAGAAAACCTTTTGCTCGCTTTGCTATTAAAGTTTCTAAAACTTCAGAAAATGTCATTTTGCTTATCAAAGGGTTGATTTTAAGTCAGAGGTAAAAATTCCTTATAAATATAATGATCAACCACTAGAGGCCTTTCTTGCTTGTTGTACCTTAGCAAACACGAGAAGCCTATATCTTTACCGTGCCAGTGGAAGGACCTCGTGTCCACATCACACAAGTACCCTAGTAAACACGGAAACCCGTGGTCTCTACAGCATCGTGGAAGACCTCGTGGGTCCCCACATCACCTTACTTCGTAAATATGGTGGAAGGCTCCATCACCACATAATAAGCTAGGTGCAAGGGATCTCGTGGTCCACATCACCTATTCAGAAATATGGTGGAAGGTCCATGTTTGTGTGGAAGGAACTGGTCACCTATTTCAGAAATATGGTAGAATGCTCCATCACCATAATAAGCTTAGGGTCACGTAATATGCTAGTGGAAGGACTCGTGTCCACATCACTCATTCCTGAACAGGTGGAATGCCCATCACTACATAATAAGCTAGCTGCCAACCCTATATATACTCTAGACTATGACACGGTCCTCCTCTAATGCATGAGCTAAGTTTGCCGACCAGACAAATATAAAATGAAATGAAATCATGTCTTAACTTCTCTGTGCACGTACGAAATACCTTTAATTGGTAATGCTTGCTTAAGACTAGAGATTTCTTAAGGCCTAACTTATACAAGATAAGCTTGCTTGCTTGCTTAATACAAAAACATATTGCTTGCTTGCTTTTATAAAATATGGTTTAACAAATAAAACTCATAAGCTTTAAAATATGGCTTTAACAATTAAACCATAACATACAAATCATAAAACGATTTATAAACAATTACAAGAGTATTGAAAAAAAAATAAAGTTTAGAACACTCACATTCGCTATACCTTGAGCAAGACTCACAATTTCTCCGGGCTCCGCTTTACCCTACACATTCACCATTAGACCAAACGTGTCATCACAACGAAGCAACTTGCACATTTGGTGCTAAGTAATTAAATTTTTCAGAAATATGTGAGTCTCAAATGCCTTTCACAGGTATGGCTAGATTTTAGACTCAAGTGGGTCAGAGGAGTCCAAGAACACCGAAATAGTTCTGGAAAATCCCATCCGGATTATCCAAAACAATCTCAAATCACCCGGATTATCCAAAAATAAATCTGTAAAAATTCTTAAAATTCATAAACTTAATCCAAAAATTTTGGGACTGAATTTTACGGCCTCTCACGGCCTCTAAGAAAATCCCAAGCCATTAAATGACATTTAGGAGAGAAATAACACACGGAGGAAAATTTTCACTTCTTGAGTTTTTACCTAAACGCTAAGATTTTGTGCCCACGCTGCAGCTCTCGCCACGTAGACCAACTTTGCATTTTGGGTTCATGAAACCTAATCCAATTTTTGCATCTAGAAGAAGCAAAAAAGAAAAAAAGACAATATGTTTCTTCTACTAACTTTGGGTCAAAATGGCTTACCCTTTTGACTTCTTTTTCCTTTATTTATTTATTATTCGACATATGACTCATACATCTCATCTCGAACTGCTTTTGCCCCAAAACAATTTATTTCTTTAAGTTCAATTTATTTTAAAATGAACTTAACTCAGCCATTTCCTAACTTCCGAGATTTTCAAAAATCTCATCAAGTTACCGCGACTTAATATCATCCAGAAAATCGAAATATCTCTTCCGTCTCGTGACTGATGAAACTTTTCCGGTCACTAGATTTCACGACGAATTTAATGCGTTAAACTGCTTTCATCATCCAAGATCTAGAAAATTTTCTAGCTTCCCGAACCATTATGACAATTTATTATTACATATTATCCTTTAACTAATTAAAGTTTCCATGATTTGTACTTTACCTCTCCACTTTCCTAATTGCAAAAGTGCCACCATTATTTGAAAACTTTACAATTTCATTCTTCTAAAACAACTTTCAAAATACTATTATGGCACTCCAACTAATTAAGGAAGCTCTGACGCACATATGTTGTACCATACGGTTACACATACCGTACACCCCCTGAGGACGGGGTGTTACAGGTAGTCTATCAATTCACTTTACCTGGGTTTCACAATAATACATATAATTCCAAACCATGGGCGAATCGATGAACAAGGGATTCAGTATAATGTCTTTGTTGATTTCTGATGATGCTTTTTTCAACCTAACTCGGGCCGAGCTTTAGGGTCGCGCCTGACCGGATTGTCGGGCGGGTCGATGTGCTTTTGGATTGTCCGGCTGAGGTAGGATCGCTGCACTATTGATCCAGGCCTGACGAGCACTCCTCCTCGCAAAACAAGGAAATAGGGTCACAGGCTTCGCCCGTGGCAGCCCGATGCCTAAGCCGCTTCTTTCGAGAGAAAAGAGAGACTACTTAGTATTGGCGTATGTTTTACATCTTTCAATCGATGGGGTGACCTTGTATTTAGTAGATGTTCTCCCAATTTGATGGGTAATTAGGATTCATTCCCATCGATGAGATATTTCTTATTATAAATCAGATTCCGATTTGGTATAGGATATAAAATGAGTAGTTTATTTGGATAATCTTCCTTATTCGGGATCTGATTTGATGTTGATCTAATATTGCCTTTCTTTTCCTTATTGGTGAGATTTGGTCGACTTGTGGAATAATATATTATTGGGGGCTATTCTATTTTCTCAGACTGAGACTTCCATAAGGGCCTCGGGGCTGCGGACTGACCTCTCTTCTGGGCTGGCCCTGAAAAGGCTGGAATGCTGGCATAAAGAGGCCTGAATGCCTCATTGGGCAAACTCTCTCCTTGATTCAAATAAGTGGGCCTTCGTGGCTTCACTGGCCTGGCCTACAAAGGGTCATGAGCCTTATTTCAAACCCTATCGATCGTCTACCCCCTCAGGTCACGCGTATCGCAAGGGCTGTAATCGCCGCATCGGGTACCTAATGGTTTACCTGTATCGACAGTTAGGGCTTGGCCCGCCATTTGTCTTGTGATAATGATGACTCTTCTGCCGCGCTTTATTTCTTCCATTCCTTTCGCTCTTTGCTTTGCATCCTCCGTCCAGTGCCATTCGGGACCTTATTTGCCTTTAGCGAGTTCGATTTTCTTAGTCTTCTGGTCTCGTTTTTGTGTAGAGCTCCAGAGGCATTAGTTGTCTTTTCCGGGTCCATCGCAGCTCGTTTCTTTTGATTTCTTTTCTAGCGATAAGGCGAAGTTGTTTTTGGGTCATTGAATTTATTTTCATTATCCAATTCTCTGTCATGGGTCCGGGCCGTTTTCTCTCTCGCACGATGGTGATTCTTCTACTATTGATGGTTCTAGGACGAATCGGTGGTAAGTTCCAACCGTTTGGTCAGTGTTCGAGGTGCTCCCGAGGTGCCTCCTCTTCCCTTGGACAAGGGCAAGGGGAAAGTGAACCTGATTAAATACCCTGGGGGGTCTGAATATCTGAGATCTGCCGTTCAGCATGCTTTAACTGTGGGACCTAGCAAGGTCGGTCCTTCATATGGGGCCATCTTTGCCAGACGTTATCAGCCTCCCTTCGGCGCTCGTGGTCCCCGACGCCACCCTCTATGTGGTCTCAGTTTAGGATGGCGTGTTTCTTCGAAGTGGCCTTCGATAACGGTCTTCGCTTCCGTGTCCCTTCTCTCATAAAAAGGGGTTTCAGAGCATTTCAATGTGTGTCCCGCTTCAAGTCGCGCCCCCAATGGTCGGGGTATTTTGGGTTAGCCCGGCTTAGTTTTCTTTTAGGACAGGGACCTTGCGGTCCCATCATAGCCCCGATTCTTCACATTTAGCCCGAAGGAGACATCCGAGGATTTTTATTTTTCTAGCGCTCCGTGCTCCTCCGTGATCTCTCCCGATCTCTCCCCTCCTCCCACAGCCAGGAAGGGATGCCATTTTTCGTCGCTGGTCAGACCAGGAGTATGACCTCTCTCGACAAGGATGACACCGGGCGTCCGATGGCTTCGACCACCTCCGAGAATCTTCGCGGAGTGTTTATTCTCGCTTGGTCATAACTTGTGTCCGTTTATTAGGCATTCCTCGACTCTGCACTCGTCACATGCTTTTTCTGTGTGCTCGACTGGGATCTTAGCGCCAAGACAAATGGCCGTGAAAGGCCAAGGCATAAGTGTCCTCCTTTGTCCTTATGTCGAACCGATCAAGCCTGATGTTCTGGCCCCGAGTTCGAGTCCACTGCCTCGCTTGAGATCTTCACCTCATTCTACCATGAAAGTTCCTCCCGCTTCGGCTCCCACCGCCAAACCCACTTGTGGGAACCGCGCCCATTGAGATGCAGGCCTAAGCCTCGGAGCAGGAAGCTAAAAATCTCGGACTTTGTTGAGAAAGACCGGCTGACTTTGGTCAAAGTTCCAAAGTTGGGGGCATCTCCATCCTCTCCGTCCACTCGTGTTCAGAAACTGGAGTGGGAGCATTCGCCCCTGGTTCAGACTCCTATAGTTTTGAGTTCGCGGTCCCATTCTTGCCCGTCGCAGGGCGAAGGTCCCCTGTGGGGCCAAGTATGTTCATCGATGGTCGCGCCCATCACCGTCCGGGAATACGCCAAGAAGAAGAATAGATCGCCTTCTCAAAGGGTGGAAAAGGCGAGGTGAACAGAGCCGGAATCCACAACTGCTGGTGACGAGGACTCTTTACTACAACGCCGAACTCGCAGAGCGATTTCGGGCCCATTCTCAAAGGACTCTGACCTTAAGAAGTCGGTTGCGCTGCCCGTTGATGAGGCTCTGGCCCTATCTCTTCAAGGGGTCGCCTCTGTAAGCTTCCGCATCTTGTCATATTTGATTCCATTTTAGTTGGGTCCATCCCATCGACAAGCTGATTCTATGCCGGGTGTGCGTGGCTAATATTCAAAGGGCTCAGCCAGAAGGCCAAACTAAACGTGGGCCATGTCAAAGCGGCCCGAGCATATAAGGCGAGGGTGGCTTCCCTCTCATCCGAGCAGGCCGAGCTGCGAGGTCAGGTGCAACGTATGACCGAGGAAGCAGTGAAGCTCAAATCCGATTTGAAACATACCACGCCTCACCCGTGCTCCTGGGCCGAGGCAGGAAGACGAGGCCCCAGACTGCTCGAGGGCGGTCAAGACTGCTTCGCGAGGCCCTGGATGACTGAGGGTCAGGTAAAACGACTTGATCTGGAGTAATGGTGGACGGATCACAATACCGCCCCAAAGACGAACTCGCATGGTTAGGGATGAGCTTTCAACATCCCGAGGCGAGCTTCTCGCGGGAGCTGAAGAATCGCGCCGATCAAAGACGACCGCGTGATAAGACGACGCCGTTGGAAGAGGCTCAAGCGCGAGGCTAACGAGGCAAAACAAATTTCGCACGCCCGACTGAGGAGCGCCGCTGAGCCGCGTGGGATCTTCACGCAAATTACTTTGTGGCTCAACTAGGACGGTTATTGTTAACGGGAAATGAGGCGTCTAATCAATGGATCTCCTCGCGGCTTGCCTTCGTAAGAAGGTCACAATGCCTATCCAGTCAGGATTTCAACATCGACCTCCTGCAATGACGAGGAGGAGAAGGGTCCTTCTCATCGATTATCTTCAGAACCGGCAATTCCCGCCGAGGTCCACTCCCTCTCTTCATCAGCCCTCGCTTCTCCTTCTTTTTCCCGATCTCCCGTGCCTCGTCTCATCTCACCTCGACATCGACTTTTACACTTTTCTTTTTTTGTCAGCCTGGGGACCTGGACATGTAACCTTTTCTCCAAAGAAACATTCATTATTTCCATCTTACTTCTTTCGCTCTGTTTGTGCCTCATGTTCGGGCTTGATCTGACTTACTTCTACAGCCCCACACGGTCCGGATTTGGCACCGAAATGGGTGATGTTGAGCCCCACCTGGTCCGGGCCTGAGGCTCCCGGCCTCTCAAGCCTGGTGGGCTAAACAGCCCTGAGCGCTGAATTAACTAGTCGATGGCTCGTGGCTGAAAGCGATGAACTCGCCGCAGCCGCCGCTCCGCCACGGTATCGCCGCCCTTCGAGCCGATTCAACCCTTCGGGTCGCACTGGCTTGTGGTCGAGAGAACTCGCCAGCGGAGCCACCGGCCCCGCCGATGAGCTGCCCGAGTTGAACTCAAGAGAGCGGCTCGCCTATGCGACAGTTGGGCGAGTCACCATGTGAACCGCTGGAGGAGCTCGTCGGCGGGAATTGCCGAAGAGTCGTCGGCGGAACCGCCAACGTGAACCGGGCGTAGCTCGCTCTCTCGTGGACCACTGGAAGATCAAGGTCATGCAAATTGCCGGAAGAGTTCATTTGCGCTAATCTGCAGAGCGACCGGCGTGGAACTCGCAACGCGGACGCTCGGGCTACGGCCGAAAGTGGGCGACGTAGAATTGCCCGATCCGACTCCTGCGCAGCGCGACCGCGCAGAGTAGACGAACTTGTCAAAGTGAGCCGAGCTCGCGGCGGCCGAGTGGCGATGTACCGAGCTGGTCTGACTCCTCGTGCAGCGTGACTCGTAAGTGCAGTAGACAAACTCGCCAAAGTGAGCTACTGGCTCCGCAGCGGTCCGAAAGCATGATGTAAATTTCGAAATGGTCCGACCTATCGTGTAACGGACTGTGCGTAGTAGACGAACCCATCGAAAGTGAGCCGCTTCGGGCGCCAGGGCCGAGTACAGGCCGAGGCCGATCCGACCCTCGTAGCGTGGCCCCGCCCAGAGTGCACGAACTAGCCGCAGTGAGTCGGGCCCGCCGCGGGTCGAAAGTGGCGATGTGTACTCGAAATGGGTCCGACTCCTCGTAATGCGGATCTATGCAGAGTAGACGAACTCGTCAAAGTGAGCTGCTGAGCCCGGCTACGCATACCGGTCGCGCATGTGAAATTTCGAAATTTCACCAAATTCCTCGTAATATGGACTGGTCTGCAGTGTGACGTAGGACGCCCTACCCGACCCGACCGGACCCGCCATGATCCGAACCGAAACCGGATGCCACTAAAATCACTCAAAATTACTCAAATCATATCTTATGAAGCAATTACTAAATCGGGGTGCTTCCATAAACATTTACATTTAACAAATCCATTTACAATGTAGCATCCAAGCCTTTTTTCAAATGATTTGGCTAAAATAGATACCAAGATTCAAATTGTTTATACAAAATATCCATATCAAAAGAACACATGAAATGAGTGCACATGTCGGAGCATACCCGAGATTTCTTTCTTTATGACTCGACGCTCGATCTTGGGTCCGCGCATCACTATCTATCACTTTCCCAGACTCCGCGATTGTGAACAATACGCTACATTTTCATGCTTAGGTTCTATACAAATCCATTCCCGCCCACTTAAATCAATTTATGCAATTTAATAATTCGTAACTTTCAACTGGCCTGATGATCAATATAAATACATTACATATACTTTGTTATATATATACAATAAATTATAGTTCATTGATCATCCCATAAATACATTTTCATAATCAATATTTCACAATCTCAAATCAATTCAAATATGCTCACAAATTCAATTTAGTTCGACATTCAATTCAATTCTGAAAATCAATTCAGTTCTGAAAATAAATTCAGTTATGCCAATCAATTCGGTTATGTCAATCACTTCAGTTATGCCAATCAATTCAGTTATGCCCATCAATTCAGTTATGCCCTTAACGAATTTAACCTATGTCTTCGATATACAGGATATCAGAGTCACCGACACCTGGCCCCGCCGTATCGCAGGTCGTGGTATCATACGGTTTTATAACACAAGACGGTCCTACTGGCCGCGACTCGGTTATAAACAATCAAATAGTGAACACTACCGATACGATCCCGCTGGGCTGCTGATCGGAGTGACAGATCAATAAATTCGCAGTACTGCTATTTGACCCTATTGGTATACCAATCTATCCTAATGCGAAATAAACTAACATTCTATTATATGCTCAAATCCTTTATAGCAAAATATAGTACAATATGTACGCTTGTATAAACA
Source organism: Tetrastigma voinierianum (assembly GCA_016808115.1). Classification (NCBI taxonomy): domain Eukaryota; kingdom Viridiplantae; phylum Streptophyta; class Magnoliopsida; order Vitales; family Vitaceae; genus Tetrastigma; species Tetrastigma voinierianum. The sequence continues at coordinate 80,673 of JAEQBH010005257.1, read as the reverse complement.
GTTTATTTTCAATAATCATGAAATTTTTATATGCAAATATTTCACAATCACTTTTCTCAAATCAATTAAATCAATTCAATATGCTTTTAGAACAACATGCAAAAACTTGAAACGAGGAATAGGAGTTGGTAGAACAAACCCAAAAATATTTGCACTTTGATTCCAATCCTTGGAATCTCAATCACGCTATTTCCTCCAAGCCAAACTCATTCCAAAACCATTAAAGAACAATATTATTCAAGTGTACTAGTGGTTTTGGTTAGGATTGATTTTCGGAGTTTAATATGAGTTCCAATTTAAACATTCTATATGTAGATGGATTCCTGACTCAATGGGCTTTCCATAGAGTGCAAGAACACTCGAATCGAGTTCGACGTAGGAGTTAGGACCTTCCTCGGGGTCGAGGTCATACACAACAATCCTGAACCGACACGAGCAGACCCGAACTGGACGAGCTCGTCTACCACCTCGGTCAAACATCTTCTATACTCCTCAGGAATATGCCACGTATTCTTGACTCAATGGGCTTTCCATGAGTCCAAGAACACCCAAATCGGAGTTCAAACGAAGGAGATATGACCTTCCGAAGTTGGAGGTCATGCGTAGTCAACTTTGACGAGCTGACCTGAACTGACGAGCTGCACTGAAGTGACGAGCTCAGTCAAACACCTTGGTCTGACATCTAACATCCTCCTCAGGCATATGAATGTATTCTTGACTCCATGGGCTTTCCATAGAGTCCAAGAACACCCAAATCGGAGTTCAAACGAAGGAGATATGACCTTCCGGCTGGAGGTCACGCCAGAATAACTCTCAATTTGTTCTCGACTCGAACCGACGAGCACCGCTTGACGAGCACCGCTTCGACCACCACCGCCGACGACCACTATTTGATCTACCACCTGGACGACCACCGTTGACGACCACTCATTTGATCCACCACCGCTTGACGACCACCGCTTGACGACACCGCTTGACGATCAATGCTTGACGCACTAATCGCTTGACGCACACCGCTTGACCACCACCGCTTCGACCTAATTCCCTGGGCTTGATTCACCACCGGGTTTGACGACCACCGTTTGACGACACCGCTGACGAATTGTCGCTGACTGTTAATTGCTTGATCTAATTGATCGTTTGATCAATTTCGCTTGACGACCTCGGTTTGACGCACCACCGACCCATTTGACTGCTCGTAGAGTAAAAAGACCATAACTTGGCCTACGTAATTCGACCAAGAAATTCAAAGTTCTTAACATCAAGTTCATTGATGTGGTTAGAATTTCACAGAAGGACTTACTGCCAAATTCTCTTTTATTTCTGATCCAAAACTCCATTCTAAGGCAATGGCCAGTTGACCCGAATCGACAAACCGACCGAATGATTTAGCTGGGCCGACTTACAGCGACTATAACTTAGTCTACAGAGGTCCAAATCGAGAAATTCAAAATCCTAACATCAAGATAATTGATGTGGCTACAATTTACTAGAAGGACACACTACCAATTTTCCTTCACTTCGTACCCAAAAATCAGCTCTAAGGTTCGGCTAGCTGCGCACTACCACAATGTGGCAGCTTCCCATGGTTTAAAATGCAACCAAACTTTCCCCTAAGGCCAGATAACTACCCAACAACTTGGTGGTAGAAGAAGACCAAGTAGGAGAAGACCTTACCTCATGGAGTTTGTCGAAAAGTCCCCGACCTCGGGTCTTCTACTTGTAGCTCTTGTCACCAGGAAGGACTTCCCTTCGTGCTTCACGAGACCTATGATCCGATCGTTTAAATCTAGAGAGAAGGTGGAGCCTCTAACTTTCCCTTTCTCTATTTTTTTCTTATGGATCACTTTAATCGTATTTTTAAAAGGAGGAAGCTTCCTCCCTTCCTACATGCCACATGTCATTTCCTTGATTTTTTTCTCTTTTACTCATTTATTTCCTCCTAATACACTTTAGACATATAAACTATTTACAATTGACCCCTTGGGTCCCTATTTACAATTTCTTCTTTATTTTCTTTTTTTTTCACTGTCTACTTCTGATCCAACAATCATCTAATCAATATTAAAAAAAAATTCCAAACACCGTTGGCTCAATTATACCCGAATATATAATAATTCTTTATTATAAAATTTTAGGGTATTTTGGGTGTTACAAGACGAACTCACACAAAGAGCCGGCCAATTCCGGCGCCAAGGGCCGAGCGGCGATGTAGCTCGAGTTTGATCTGACTGATAGGCGGACTACAAGAAGTACACGAACTCGCCAAAGTGAGCTGTCGCCCGGCGCCATTTGAGGGCGATGGGCTTGAGCTAGTCCGACTCTCAGTAGCGTGACTGGCCCGTAGGATTGAACTCACGAGTGAGCCGGCCCAAAGCGCAACGAGTGGCGATGTAGCCTGAGCTGATCTGACTCCTCATGTAGCGTGACCTGTCCAGAGTAGACGAACTGTTAGAGTGAGCCACCGGGCCCGGGCCAGGGCTCGCAGTGGCATGTAACCCGAGCCGGTTTGACCCCTCGTGCAATGCGGACATGTCCGCAGTAGACGAACTCGTCAGTGAGTCATTGGCTCCGGCGCCGTGGGTCGAGCGGCGATGTACTCGAAATGATCCGACTCCTCAGTAATAAGTGATCTGTCCAGAGTAGACGAACTCAGCCGAGTGAGCTGTCGGGCTCCGGCGCCGGGCCGAGTGGCGATGTAGCCTAAGCCGACCGACTGTGCAGCGTGACTCGCCCGTAGGCGAACTCGCTAGAAAGTGAGTCGCTGCCCGGGCGCCGGTGGGTCAGCAGCGATGTAACGGCTCTGTGACCTGCACAGAGTAGACAACCCGTCAGTGAGCCATTGGCTCCAAGCTGCCAGGGCCGAGTGGCGATGTAGCCGTGAGCTAGTCCGACTCCTCGTAGCGTGGACTCGTCTGCAGTAGACGAACTCGTCGGGAGCGAGTCATTGGCCCGGCCCTGTGGCCGAGCGGCGATGTGTGCTCGAACTGATCCGACCGTAAATGCGGACCCGCCTAGAGTAGACTAACTCGTTAGAGGAGTCATTGGCCCGAGCCGTGGGCTATGGCGATGTAGCCCTCGAGCCGGGTTTGACTCCTCAGTAAATGCGGACATGTCCGTAGACGAACTCGCCAGAGTGAGCCATTGGCTCGCCGTGGGCCGAGCGGCGATGTAGCCTGAGCCGACCGACTCGTGGCCGCGGACTGGCCCAGAGTAGACGAATCCCCGCAGAGGAGCTGGCCGGGCCCGCGCCGTGGCCGACGGGCGATGTAGCCCGAAATGTCCGACTCCTCGTAGCGTGACTTGTCTGGGGAGACGTAACTCGCCGAGTGAGTCATTGGCCCGGGCCGCGGCCGAAAGCTGGGCGATGTGAAGCCCGAATCGACCGACTCTCGTAGCGTGACTGCTCAGAGTAGACGAACTCGTCGAGTGAGCTGCCAGGCCCGGGCGCCGTGGGCCGAGTGGCGATGTAGCCTCGAGCCGACCGACTCGTGTAGCGTGACCTGGCCCGCAGCAGCGAACTTGTCGAGTGAGTCTGGCTCCGGCGCCGTGGGCCGCTCAACTTCGACATTTTCGGAAAGGTGCGAGCGTCTTTAATACGGATTTATGGAGAATTTGGAACGTTCGCGCGACTTTTGGGTGCTTTGGCTTTCTTATAAATGGCGGCTTCATTGCTGTGGAGTTTATACTTTGAATATTCTGCTTCTTCTGGTGCGTAACTGAAATCTGAGCGAGATGAAGCCAGCCGAAGTCCGTCGCCTCTGGGCCGGGATCCTCCTAAAGATTCCGGGTTCAGCTCACTGGACTTCCACCCGCGGCACTCCGAACTTACCGGAAGGGGGAAGTGGAGTACCCTACTGCAGGGCGACCTGGGCCTTTGTCGCACTGGGCATCCATAAGGTCGAGCACGTCCCTCTTACTACCTCCCTTACACCTGGCCGAGCCTTGCTTGAGGCTCCCGAACCTCTCTGGGTTCCCATGATTGTTCTCCTGCTCCAGGCTGAGGGTGGCAGCAGTTCTTCGTTCCCGACGTGCTCTCCAAGTGTTAAGCTGCCTCTCCAAGGCCAGGTGGTTCGTGCCCTCGGCCTGGGGGATTCGCTTCGGGCCAGCCCTTTAGGAGCACCCCAGGCCGGGCCGTCCTTCGCGGGGGCCGGGGGATGTCATGACCTTCCCGAAAGCTCGTCGCGCCTCCCGAGGCCGGCCGGATCTCGGGTCTGGTGAGTTTTTTAACTCTTCTGTCAGACGTTGATTGGTGAGGCGGAGTGCTTCCACTTCTTCCGTGTTGGCCTGCATTGTTTCTAACACGCCGGGAGGTCGGATGTCTGTGTTGCTCGATGGATCTTGCATCCTTGGAGGGTTAGTGTCGCCTCGCCAGGTTCCGTAAGATACCACAAGAATCGAGAAATCGCTTATATTTATAGCGGAACCGCCGCTCCTACGCATCTACGCCAACTGATGATGCTTTTTTCAATCGGAACTGGCCGGAGCGTGTAGGGGTCGCCGGGCCGACCTCGGATTACCGGGCGGGTCAGATGCACGCTTTGATCAGTTCGGCCGAGGTAGATCGCTGCATTGTTGATCTGCAGCCTGGACGTAGCACCCTCCGCAAAACAAGGAAGAAGGGTCGGCAAGGGCTTCGCCATGGCCTTCTCCGATGCCTGCCGCTTTCTTCGAGAGAAGAGAGATCATTTAAGATGTATAGACAAGTTACAGACCTTTCAATCACAAAGGACCAGATTATAAGTAGATGTTTTCCCAATTGGATGGTAATTTGGATTCATTCCCATTGGATGAGATATTTCTTATTATAGTCCGTATTGGATTTGGTATAGGATATAAAAAGAGTAGTTTATTTGGGATAATCTTCCTTTCTTATTGGGGGATCCGATTTGATGCTGATCTAATATTGTCTTTCTTTCCTTATCGGTGAGATTTAATGACTTATGGAATAATATATTATTAGTGGGCTATTCTATTTTCAGATTCGTGGGAGACTTCCCATATGGCCTTGGGCCAATCGGATTGGACCTATCTTCCTGGTCGGGCCCTAAAGGCCGGGCGCAAGCGCCCGAATGCCCATCGGCAAACCTCTCCTCGGGATTCAACAAGCGGCCTTCGTGTCGCTGGCTCTTCGGGCTGGCGTGGCTTGCGAGCCTTATTTTTCAAACCCTATCAATTTCAAAGCGAAACTTTGTCGTCTGACCTAACAAAGGGGCACTCAAGTTACCCAACAAAGGTAGTTTAAGGCAAACTCACATCACACTCTCGGGCGGCACAACACGAGGGCAAAAAAAAAGTAAACAAAAACAAATGAAACCCTGTAGTGAAAGAATCCATTTTATTGAAAATATATTGTAATATACATTTAAGTATCTAAATTTTAATGAATATCTTTGTAATAAATATATTACCATCATTGCAAAATGAAAATGATATTTTTGTCAATATTTAATTGGATTTTATTTGATTATGAGAATTTATTATAGATATAGCCTTTTCATTTTCATCAAATTTTCATATTTTTTTATAGACTTATACAAATTTGACTTTAGATTTTATTTGGACAACCGTTACTTTGATGAGGATTTAATGTTAATATACCATTGTTGTCTTTTATCTCATTTTCACCCATTTACATATTAAGGTTTTTCTATTTTACTGATTTTATTTTACCTTAAAAATTACTATTATCAATTCATTTGTGTTTTATTCTTTGTTATATATTTTTCATTTTTTTTAAAAATAGTTAAATAGAATCACCCAACTAATTAAAATATTAAAAAATTATTATTTTTAAATATGCCTAATAAAAAATGAAAAAATAGATAACATCAACTAATTAAAAATATTTAAATATTGAATTTTTTTAATCATTGTCAAGTCTTATACTCTTTATTTAAAAGGATATCTTTCATCGTAATCATTTGATTTTCTTACCTACCTAATATTAAATTACCACATATCTAACTCGCCACCAAGAGTTACTAAAGTGTTTAGTTATAAGAAGAAATCATTCACATTAATTCACTATATATGAAAAAAAAAAAATCGTTAAACCCAAATTTAATAATAGAGAATTTTGTTAAGTGCAAATGAAGCACAAAGATTTAAAGATTTTCATACCATTAAAATATGTATTATCTATAATAAAATGATAATGACAATAATATTAAGATGAACAAGCTCCTCATGGGTTATTTAGAAAGTCTCATCCGATGCCACATAGGAGACACACCACTTGGTGTACGTGGTAATTATAATAAATTTAAAATTGCATAAGTATAAATATGGAATAATTATTAATTTTATCAATTTCAAAATTTTATTTTTATTAATTTATAAAAAGTAAAACTCGTAAAAGAAAACGAAGTGATAATTTTAAATATAAATTGAATAAATATATATTTGAAAACTCTTTAAAATATTCATAACTAATATACTTATTTATAATTATATTTTGAAAATATAGGTTTATACTTTTATTTATTAATAGTCATAAATAAAATGAATAATTATTTTAATTTATACCGATAATATACTTATTTATAATTATTGATAGTTTTTTTTATAAAATAGATAAATATGAATATCATATATATAGATAATGAGAAATTATTTATATGAATAATTACAAAATTAAAATAAATTAGTTATTTACTAATATTCATAAATTATTTATAATTAAAATATAAATGTAATGTATATAGATAATGCAAAATTATTCATATGAATAATTATTAAATAAAACCACTAGTGATTAACTAATATTCATAAATAAATAAAAATATTTTAATTCATATAGCTAATATATTTATTTATAATTACTTATATGGATATTATATATATAGATAATGAGAAATTATTCATATGGATAATTATTAAATTAAAATAAATTAGGTATGGATTGATTTATAATTACCAAATTAAATATGTTAATATTAAGGGTGTTGCTACACGATATCACTGGTGTAAAAAAAAAGTCACTATAATTTTATAAAACTTGACCACTGTGCTGAAAATTAGTTAAATGGATTTCATTTTAGCGTGCTGAAAACTATGGAATTCATTTTAGTGTGCTCAAAATCAATTGAATGAATTTAAATGTGCTGAACCACTATGCTGAAAATCAGTTAAATGGATTTCATTTTAGCGTGCTAAAAACTTGCACTCTAAAATTCTTAGTGGGTATTTATGTTATTTAAATTTTATACTTTCCAAGTTTACCCTTAAAAACTTTCTATTTTAAATGGGCGTCATTAAGCATTTTCCTAATATTAAATACTACTCATATTTTAATTACCAAACTCACCCGCCCCTTAAACCTAGTTGTACCCCACCCTTACCCAGGCCTTAGCCCTCCCTACCCATAGAGTCACACGGCCTGCACTCACACTCAAATTTTCGATAGTACTGATAATTTGATTTTTTATTTTAAAAATGACTCTTCTATATATATATATATATATATATATATATATATATATATATATATATATATATATATAACCTTAATTTTATTTTATTTTTAAATAAATAAAGTTTTGTAAGAGAAATTTTCAAACATAAAATGTACTATCTAAAGTGTCGATAAATGGTTTGGAAGTTTATGATTTATGAAAAAAAAAAAAAAGTTAATGATTTATTTGTTGACTATTTTCATATTAAAATAGTTTTTATATTTTTAAATAAAACTTTATTTGAAAACTTTTTAACTTGTTATATTCGTATAGGTGGAATATATTTACCTAATGTTTTTTTATGTCTAATATTTTATTTTTAATTATTATACATAATTTATACTATGTTGGCTCTAAAACAAATGAAAATATAGAAAATAATTAAAAAATTATTTAAGAACACCTTTTTTTTTTATTTTTTTAAAAACACCTTATTTGATGTAAAACACACACTTTGTTTTCAATTCATACAATAAAAACTGCAAATTTTTTAAGGTGTTTTTCTAATTATTTGTTTTGAAGAACTTAAAACTCTAATTGTGACGTTAGCTAAACATGCCCTTGGTTTTATAAAGACATAATGTAAATGGGGTTTGTAACTGAAAGAAGATGTATATTTATATTTATATTGTTTGGAAATAGTAAAAGTTTATAGATTTACTTTGGGAAAATTTGCAAGGTTTTTTTTTTCTCCTTTTATTTATTAAAGTGCATGTTCCCAAATTTGGGGTTGTTCTTTATTTATTTAATTTTATTAGATTTTGAGATGTTATTGATTGGATTTTTCCTTTTTTTTTTTTATATTATTATTATTTTATTAATTTCTTGGGAAGGTAGATTATCTTTTTCTTTTTGGGCCTTAGGGCTAGGTTTTTTGCAGACTTATAAATTAGAAGGTAGAGATAAGAGAGAGGGGGGAAAATAAGAAAAAGACGTCTATGAGATAGACGGCCAAGGAGGGACAATCAAAGAGGCGGGAAGAAGAAGAAATTTTTTGGAGGAGACGACAACTTTTGGAGGGGGAAGAAAGAAAGGTCAGTAGAAAGTGAGACGGACAAGGCTCCTATTCCCATATGTCTTTTTTTAATTTTTTTTTGTTTTGACGTCTCTTTATTTTCTATCATTTTGTTGCATTCGTGTTTTAGATAAATCTAAGTGGTTTCACTTCCTACTTTTTTTAGTGATTAGATGAATAGTGCTATAAACAATTGTGAGTGAAATTATGGGCTTTAACCTTCAATAAATCCTTGGTGTTGCACATTCTATTTGTGCTGTGAAATATTAATCCATATTTCCAGTTCAAGATTTGTAATGTAGGTATGCTCATATTTGAGAATCTTCTTTCTTTTTCCTTATGTTTTTATTGCAACTATCCGGGGCAAGGTAGTTATATTTTTTGTGAGACTATATTTATTTATAATTTTGTTTGTTCTTAGATTTCAGTTTAGATGACAGAGCCGCATAAAGTTTTTTAGGTTTAGATATATGTTCTATTTTTGACTTTTATTTTAATAAATACCCTTGTTATCAATCACTTTTCTATTTCTGGCATCTTACTATTCTATACATATTTTTTTTCATACATTTTTCGACACCACACACATTTTTAGATATTTCATTCAGATCTCTCACTCTCATTCTCTCTCCAAAGTTTACTTTTTGGGTATATATATTCCATATTTATATTATGTCAATGTCATTTGCCTGATATTCAGTTATTTTGTTTTCACTTAGATGATTTTATTATTATTTAAAGTAGTGGCGTTTTTCATTTTAGCACGTTGTAAAGACAACCTAGGTTTTCTCACTCTGCTCCCTTTATTTTCAAACCTTATTTTTAAAGTTTATTTTATTTTATCCACAGTTTTATTCATTTATCCATTTTATCTACCTACCTCCATTTATTTATTCATTTATTTCCAATACCCCTTCAATTTGTCAAATTCGTGGGAGCCGAGATGTAGAGAGAGAGGAGTGATCTTGTGTTGTGTAGGTGCATGATAGTGTTGGGTAGTGATCTTGTGTTGTGCAGGTGCATGATAGTGTTGGATAGTGATCATGTGTTTGGTAGAATAAATAAAATAAAATAAAAAACTAAAAGAGTTATAGAATAAATGGATAAAATATGAATAAAAAATAAAATAAAGTTAAAAAAAAGGTTTGAAAATAAAGGGGAGGTAGGTGGGAAAATAGGCTGTCTTTGCAATATGAAAAAATGAAAAACATACACTAAAGGGTTTTAAAATGAATAATAAAAAAAATAATCTAAAATGGAAAACAAAAATCTTTGAAAATATGGAGCAAATAAGGATGATGATGGATACATAATATAAATATGGAATGTATATATACCCAACTAATATAAACTTGACCCAAAGAATATTAATTTGAAAAATATATAAGATTTTTTTTATAGGAAAAGTAAATATATGAAATAGGAGAAATAAATATATAAAATAAGAAAAGTAAATATATAAAATGGAAAATTGAGAGTGAGAGATCCTGGATAGGAATCTAAAAAGGTGATTGTTAATTCGAAAAATGTGAAAAAATGTGTATAATAGGTAAGATAGCAAATAGAAAAAAAAGTTATTGATAACAAAATTGTTTGTTAAAATAAAAAGTCAAAGTAAATTTATATATCTAAGCCTAAAAACTTGATGTAGAAAACACAATGTCTAAAACACAAGAAATCTAAAAATTTAAATAAAAAAAATTATAAATAAATAGCCTTTCAACAAAACATAACTATCTTACTCAGAATGGTTGTAATAAAAAAACATAAGGAGAAAAGAAAAGAAATGTGACACCCTAATACCCGGGGGTTTGTTGACTACTTGTTAACCCACGGAATACAAGCATGCTCGGCCATCTGACGCCACTGTAAAAACCCAAGTAGTCTCCTTGTACGGAGCTCTAACAAATACAATACCCGTATAAACATGTTCCAAATAAATTCAATATATCATCAAGGAGTAAAACTACCACTCACCCATAAACAAGAGACTCATAACAATATCTCAGAAACATACCAACTATGTCCAATAGTTCTAAGAGTTAATAATTTACTTTATACAACATATATATCAAAATTAGAGAATTTAACATGTATAAAATCATCAAAGCCACAACCCTAGCTTTCTTCACAACCCGGGCCCCAGATCTAGCCACCCCTCGCACGCCCCTCGTACCAGAAAATAATATCCCTCGACAGGTGAGCTAATGCGTCAAGAGTGGAATCGCCCCAAGTGGGCCACTTCACCCAATTACAAAGGCAATGTTCCAAACAAACACACATTCAAGCAAATGCATGATCCTACTTGAATGTCTAACTCATCATCTCCGTACCCGAGTCCTCACCGACTCTCACACTCGCCTAAGCCTCGTATGAGAATTATTATTTTGTTTGTTTGTGGACAACCCTTCGATGTGTATATATATCAATTGGGCCGTCTCCGACGATTGATATTTTTCTTTGTTATTTTTAGACAACCCTCCGAACCCATTTTCTCTAGACTCCTCTCATGCACTCACTCCTATAGTCCTAGAGTGTTCCAAAGGCATACTTTAATGATATACGCCAATTCCACAGTTTTTAATCTCACATGTGAATATATAAACATGCATATAATTACAAAACATTCAATTTTTTTACACAATCATGTCATGTAAATTCTCACTTCATACACTCAAAAATTACCACTCAAGCACGTATCAAATTACCGAAGAATCTGTCCTCGAATCACTCGATCAAACACATTTTTACACAAAATATATTTTCGTGTCACTATTCCTATGTACAAGAAACCCTAGGGCTTACTGGGCTCAAAACACTCATCAATTCATCGGTTCACTTTGTGAACCCGCATTTCACGGTCTTTCCCAGCCTCATCCAAACCAATACATGATTTAATACAATATTTCCAAATTTAACAACCCAATCAGCCGTGGCAGTCACGGCTGCTCCAATGGGTGTTCAAAAACTCATCAATCCGCCCCGCCAGATCGACCAACCGCCCTCACGGCCTCATTCAACCAAACATTCGCAAAGACTTAAAGGCTTAATAAACCCAAGTAGGAGAAACCCCACCTCGAAATGGTCAAAACCCCTCAACCGGTGTCCACGCGTAGCTCCATCCGCAGTGTTACCTTTCCTTCGTCCTTCAAGATCGTCGATCATCGGATCACACAGATTTAGAGAGCAGAAGTCGAGACTCTCTCTCTAAAACCACCATTGTCGACCTCACTGCCACTTCTCCTCCAATTCATGTTTTGCCTCCCTTTCTAATTGAGTACACATGTCTCGCATAATGCTGGCATTATTCTCATTTAATACAAATTCTAAAATGACCATTATGTCCTCTTTTCCTGGGGCTAATATCTCGCACTATCTCAAATGCCCTTTTCATCATTTCTCTAATTACGCCAATTTACGCCACATGAAAGACTTGTTATACGTGACTCTCGTCGCACAAAATCTGCTTTTACTAAGACCGAAACACGATGCTCGAAAAACGTGTCAACTCCGACATTGTCCTGGAATTTAATGGTAAATTTTACGCAGTTAGCTAGATTTCGTGAGACGATTCCAACGGTGAAATCTTTTTTTTCATCCGAGATCTAGATAATAAATTCCGGATTTTTAACCGAAATAACAATTTTGTAACCGAAATTACGATTTTGCCATTTTTCCAGAAATTGGAATTTCTCGGGTCTTACAAAAAAGGTTTTCCAAGCATGAGCATACCTATATTACATATCTTAAACTGAAAATATGGATTAATATTTCACAACACAAATAGAGGGTGCAACACCAAGGATTTATTGAAGATTAAAGCCCAGTAATTTCACTCACAATAGTTTGCAGCACAATTCATCTAATATCTAAAAAAAAATAAGCAGGAAGTGAAACCATAAAGATTTATCTAAAACACGAATACAACAAAATGATAGAGAATAAAGAGATATGTTATTACAATGAATAGAGTTCTGTCCTTCTCAATTTCTATCGATATTTCTTTCATCACTACGCCTATCTCCTTGACGTCTTTTTCTAATTTTCCCTACTCTCTCTTATCTCTACCTTTATAATTTATACGATCTCAAAAAACCTAACCCTAAACACCCCCCCCAAAAAAAAAGAAAAGATAATCTATCTTCCCAAAAGAAAAAATAATAAAAATAATAATATTAAAAAAGAAAAGGAAAATCCAATCAAATAAAATCAAAATATAATAAAATAAAAAAAATAGTAAAATAACTTTTACTATTTTCAAACAATATAAATATAAATATACATCTTCGTTCAATTACAAAACCCCATTACATTATGTCTTTAAATAACCAAGAAGGGCATATTTGGCTGATATCACAATTAGGTTTAAGTTCTTCAAAACAAATAATTAGAAAAACACCTTAAAAATTTTGTAGTTTTTATTATTATGAATTGAAAATAAGGTGTGTTTTTTTTTACATCAAAATAAGGTGTTATTTTTTTTATTTTTTTATTTTTTGTAAAAGGTGTTTTTTAATAATTTTTTTAATTTTTTTTCTCTATTTTCATTTGTTTTAGAGCCAACATAATTATTTGTAAATTATGTGTAATAATTAAAAATGTAATATTAGACATAAATAAAATATTCATTAAATATATTTAGAAATATCAACAAGTTAAAATGTTTCCAAAGAAAGTTTTATTTTAAAAATATAAAAATTATTTTAATATGGAAATAGTCAACAAATAAATCATTAACTTCTTTTTTTTTTTTTTTGTTCATAAATCATAAACTTACAAACCATCAAATATTGATAAATAATAACAATGGATTATTTAAGATTTTTTGACCTTACAATAATAAACCTACCTAGGACTGCATTATAACTTATAATACTATAAGAATATGATAATACATGGATTCCAAAATTATACATAAAAATTAATTTCTAGTAACTTATCATAACGTATCAATAGGTCCTTTATGTAGTAGTAGTGAAATTTCTAGTAACTTATCATAACGGATCAATAGGTCCTTTATGTAGTAGTGAGTAGACGTTATTATTATTACGTTTTAACTACTTAATTTATCTTCTTATTGAAAAATGTTACTCAATTTGTTGGCACTTTAGATATTACATTTTATATTTGAAAATTTCTCTTACAAAAATTTATTTATTTAAAAAAAATGAAATTAAGGTTAACGTTATTTATCTATAATAAATTTTAAGCAGTAAGTATATATATAGATAGAAGAGTCATTTAAAAAAAAAGATCAAATTATCAATACTATTGAAAATTTGGGTGTAAGTGCAGGCTGTGTGGCTCTATGGGGAGGGAGGGCTAAGGTGTGGGTAAGGGTGGGTTACGACTAGGGTTGAGGGGGGGGTGGGTTTGGTAATTAAAATATGAGTAGTATTTAATATTTGGAAAATGCTTGGTGACACCATAGTAGCAGACACCATTTCAAAAAATATAAAGTTTTAAGCTGCAAATCTTTAAAGTGTAAAGCTTAAATGATATAAATACCGGGTACCTGAGGCTTTGGCACGTTAAACAGAAATCCGATTAATCATTTTCTTAGCATAGTGGTTCAGCACATTAAAATCCATTCAATTGATTTTGAGCATACTAAAATGAATTCCATAGTTTTCAACATGCTAAAATGAAATCCATTTAACTGATTTTCAGCACAATGGTCAAGTTTTCAACACACTGAAATCACTACCCTTATAAAATTATAGTGACTTTTTATTTACACCAGTGGTGTCGTGTAGCAACACCCTTAATATTAACATATTTAATTTGGTAATTATAAATCAATCCATACCTAATTTACTTTAATTTAATAATTATCCATATGAATAATTTCTCATTATCTATATATATAATATCCATATAAGTAATTATAAATAAATATATTAGCTATATGAATTAAAATAATTTTTTATTTTTTATTTATGAATATTAGTGAATCACTAATTGGTTTTAATTTAGTAATTATTCATATGAATAATTTCCCATTATCTATATACATTACATTTATATTTTAATTATAAATAAGTATGTTATTGATACGAGTTAAAATAAAATTTTATTTTATTTATGAATATTAGTAAATAACTAATTGTTTAATAAAATATCAAGTATAAATAATTTCTATTATCTCCATATATATGATATTAATATTTATCTAATTTATAAATAAAAAACTATCAATAATTATAAATAAGTATATTATCGGTATAAATTAAAATAATTTTTTATTTTATTTATGACTATTAATAAGTATAAACCTATATTTTCAAAATATAATTATAAATAAGTATATTAGTTATGAATATTTTAAAATATATATTTATTCAATTTTGATTGGGTTTAAAATAATGTGAAACCCCGAGAAAATATAATTTTTTGAAAAATGGCAAAATGGTAATTTCGGTCAAAATCTGAAATTTTCCTAGATCTCGGATGATGAAACGGATTTCACCGTTGGAATTGTCTTACGAAATCTAGCTACCACGTCGAATTTCGCTCGACTCGAGACAATGAATTTGCACGTTTTCTCGAGACAACGACAGAATACGGACACTTAGCACACATTTTGAGCTGCCTACAAAGGCTGTGTGTCGTGCGTAATGAGTCACCCTGAGCTCAGGCAGATATCTTGCGTTTATTCGCGGCATCTCCTAATTGGAGGAAAATCAAAGGTTAGTAGATTAAATGGATAAGGAATCCAAGGAGCCAATGATGGCTTGACAAGTGGCAATGAGGGGGACAAAAAGAGGAGCTTTCTTCTCCATTTGGCTGGTACGTGCAGTAGGGGAGAAGGGAGAGTGCAGATTTAAAAGATGCTGAGGGTTTTGCAGAAGCGCACTTCTATGATTTCCATGACAGCTTGGTTTGTGCTCGCCAAGAAGCAAAGTTGTTCTACACGGCAAGGGCTACATGGCGGCACCGGTTTTGAGTTTCAACAACTCCAAGAGGTAGGGTCTTCTCCTACTCGGTTATTTTCGGTTTTAAGAGCCTTGTGAATGACGGGTTGATTTGAGGCCGGGAGGAGGCCGTTGATCGGGTCCCCAAACTTGGGATTGAATATGGTCATTTGGAACCCGTTTTGATAGTTTAGGACCGCTTCAGAAGTTTATGAAAAGGGATAATTTATGCAATAAATTATGGTTTGGGTGTTGTTAGCCTAAATGGCCATGGATTTCCTTGCCCCACAAATTGGAACCGATGCTTGGTGAGTTCGCTTAGGATCGCAAAATGTACCCCCGTTTGCTCGTTGACCGAAATGGTCCATGTGTGTTGTAAGCAAAATATTGCTGGAAATGAATGGCTTGGAATTGTGTGGGAAATATGTTAATGCAAGGAAATTAAATGTGTTAATATGAGGTTTGAATTATATGAAATATAATTGTGGAAGAGCCATTGAATTAAAATGGATTGTTGATTAGCTCAAATGAGCTAATTTGATGTTATTGATGTGAATTAAATAACATGTGATATGTATAAATTTTGTTAATATATGCATAGTTGAGAGACAGGCTGTGGTTTGAAAATTGGTATAATGTATTCAGCACGGCAACCTAGAAAATTAAGCGTGAGTGCATGACATGAAAGAAATGAAAATGGAAAATGGTTGTGAAAGGAATTTCAAGGAAGATTTTCCCAAAGAATCGCTGGAGTGGTCCAACAACCATCTCTGAGGCGGACCCATGACCGTTCGGAAAAATGATCTAGCAATTCGCCTCAGAGGGTAGTCCAATATATTTACCGAACTCTGTGACAGGGGTTTTTAAGAACAAAACCTTTTGTTTCAAAACGATGTTTTTCTCGCATTCGCTTATGCATGTGTGAGAGGAGTCGAGACTCGAGACATGGACGGGGCGCCAAACATTCAAGCAGTGATCGATTTGCTCAATGTGTTTATGTTGAATCATTGCATGTGCTCTAGCGGAGTAACCCATGTAGGATAATTCAATCCATCGGGCATTGCTCACCCGTCGAGGATCATTATTTGCGTATAAAGAGGTATCGGAGGACGACGCTCACTAGAGGCCGCGTTTTAGAAGAAAGCCGGATTGTGGCTTTGGTATTTAATTTGTAAAACATGTATTAGAATTCTAAATTTTAATATATGTTGTATTAAGAATGATATATTAACTCTTGAATTATGATAAAATATAGTTGATGTATTTTTGGTGAGTAGTGATGTATGGGTCCAAGTGGTCATTTTTACATATGTATGGGTCTCATGACATGAGACATAGGTTTTCCGCGGGTTGACGGGTCAACGGGACCCCCGGGATCGGGGCGTCACAGCTTGGTATCAGAGCCTAGGTTTATAAATACCTAGAGCTCGATGTTAGGTATACGGTTTACCTAGGACTTGATGGGAAACGGGTTAGATCATGCATCCTTTGTGCATTTGATAAATTAAATGTGATGTGTGATTGGATTGTGTGTTGTATGTATTGTGTGCTTGCATGCTTGGTAAATAGCACATAGGAAAATGTTTAACACTAGGGTTTAATTTGAGAACAAGTTGTTTGAGGAATTTTGGACAGAGTGGTCCAGAAAATTCTGGACAGTAGCTCCAGTTTTGAACATGAATATATCGGTTTTGTGAAATTCTAGAAAATTATTCCAGTTTTTGCACAAGAAAAAGGGTTAAAATTAAACTCTTAAAATTTTTGAGTTGTATAAATGGCAGTGTTCAAGCCACGCATTTTGGGAGCAAAGAAGGAAGGCTAACAAGGAATAAAAAATGTGTTGAGGAATTCTTTTCTAAGGTTTTACAATGAAACAAGAAAAATTAAATAAAATAAATTTAATGAATTTATTTTGTTCCTAATTAAAACATGAAAAATATATATATATATATATATATATATATATATATATATATATATATATATATATATATATATATATATATATATATATATATATATATATATATATATATATATATATATATTATTTTTTTATTTTTTTATTTTATTTTTGTAGTCTTACAAAGAGGGCCGGAACAAAGGGAAAAAATGATGAGGAAAAGGTTGTTAGCAAATGTGCTAACATTTCATTTCCTGCCTTGGTCACGATACAAGACATTGTATCAGACACATCAGGCACCAGCCACGACGGCTGAGCGGTGCGGTCACGCAACGTGGCCGCGATATCCCCAGCCACGCCGCAAGATGATACAAATACGCGACATCACCAATTCGCGCACGTACGCAGCGGCGCCACAGACGCATGGTCCGGCCAAGGGTGAGTCACGATATAAAAATCTGTATCGTATCGCGCGACGCTTGTGTCGCGAATACGGTGCAAGAGGCTGCGATACAAATACGCAACACACGCCGGCAGCTGCCGCGCGACATGGCGCGTGAAGGGCTCGCGCGGCCCCAGGCTGTACCGGGCCACGGGTGTGTACACTATGCATTCGACCCATTGACTCGCTAATCGCTCTAAGTCACATTTGTATCAACGTTCATGAACACTCAGTTTCACGAGGTTTTAAAAAAAAATAAATAAAATAAAATAAAATAAAATAAAATATTTGTTGAAGGATTTAATATATGAAATTATTGTCTTCAGACACGAGAATGCATTAACGCTGCGGTATGAAATATTTTTCTAAGATATGAATAGTATCTCGGGTTGTGTTTACACCTTAGAGATGTTGCATTAAAACTTAACTTGTCATTTGACATGTGTAGATGGCTAGTCGCGGGAGAGGACGTAGAGGTCGTCTAAGAGGTACTGGTCAAGCACCACCTGTATTTGACCAGCAGGCCTTTGTTGAGGCCGTAGGGATAGTCAGACACTCCTAAATATACCAGCAAGCTTTCGTGACTTGTTTAGGGTATATTATAAGCTAAATATGAATTTTCGGAAATAAAATGAGAGACCCGGAATCAATATTAGAGACAAGGGTAAAGTGGTCAATTTCCACTTGAGGACCCAAGGGTAATAAAGCCAAAAGATAATATGCCAAACTAGAATTTAGAAGAAGTTATGGGATTCAAGGCAAATAGAGAAAAGATGGAATAGAAAGAAGAGAAATGGGGGACCAAGATGCAATTATGAAAACTTAAAGCAAAAATGGATTTTTACTTGGCCAAACATGGCCTTAGCAAAACATGGGATTTAAGACCCAAAATTTGGTCTCATTTTGGGGAGAACAAACCGTAAAAGAGAGAAGAAGGGAAGAAGAAGAGGAAGAGGAAGAGAAGAAGAAGAGAAGAGGAGGAGTTCAAGAAGGATTCAAAGATATGGATTCTATGATTTTTGGTATGGAACTTGTATAGATTTGTATGAATACATGTTTGTGGGTTGTGGGTTGTGAGAAACCTAACCCTAAAATGAGTTCTTATGGAAATCATCACAAATCCCTTTGTTTTTCTAGGGTTTTTGCTATGAGAAGATCTAGAGGTCCCATTACATGTGTTTGGGGTTCTAAGTGTTATGTGTGCCATGACATGTTTGTTCTTTGTTCTAGGTTTTGATAAGAACCCTACTTTGAAGATGGGTTGATTTAAAACCAGCCTTGTATAAGTAAGAGATGAATAGAAAGCATGTATGAGATCAAGAGAGTTCATAAGATAAGTATTGAAAGAGGAATTGAGTATATAATCGAGGCTACAAGATGAATGGAAATGGTTTTGAGGTGTATAAAGCATAGAGTTGAATCGGGTGGAAAATATGGAAAAATGGAACAAAAACACACATTCTGTAGCATTGAAACACATGTACCGGTACACCCTTGAACGTGTACCGGTACAATTCTTCCGCACTGAACATGTACCGTACATGTCACACGTGTGTCGGCACACCCCGTCTGCTTCCCACTTCGACCAGTTTTCGTATTTTGGCCATAACTTCCTCATTTCTTATCCTATTTGAGTGATTCAGGTGGCCAATTAAAATAGACTTCAAGGAAAATCAAACATAAAGAAATAGACATCGTCAAATTAGGACTCTAAGTGGCCCAAATATTCACTCAAAGTGGGGCCATGTTCAAGTCACCCTGCATCGGGCTTGAACATAGAGTAGTCCCGGGTGTTTAGGACGGACCTGAGTTTCGGGTGTTCGACCGGGGTGATTCCAGTTGAACAGGAACCCTTAGCACCTTAGCTTTAAAAGAGTACAAAGATACAGTGTCAAACATGAAGTTAGAATCCCGGAAAAATGAGTAATGCAAACTGTCCCTAATGCAATCGATAAATTGACTAGTTGGCATGAAAATGCCATAACTTTATTTTGAATGATCCGATTGGATTGATTCCATTTTCTAAGTAAAATAGATTCATTGAGGGACAAGAATACGTGAATGAGTATATGTGAATGAGTATACGTAAATTAGTATATGAATGAGTATACGTGAATGAGTATACGTAAATTAGTATATGAATGAGTATACGTGAATGAGTATACGTAAATTAGTATATGAATGAATATACTTGAATGAGTATACGTAAATTAGTATATGAATGAGTATACGTAAATGAGCATATGAACGAGTACACGTGAATGAGTATACATGAATGAATATGTGAATGAGTACATGAATGAGTATACGTGAATGAGTATACGTAAATTAGTATATGAATAAGTATACGTGAATGAGTATACGTAAATTAGTATATGAATGAGTATACGTAAATGAGCATATGAACGAGTACACGTGAATGAGTATACATGAATGAATATGTGAATGAGTATATGAATGAGTATAATGTGAATTAGTATATGAATAAGTATACGTGAATGAGCATACGCAATTTAGTAGGCGAATGAGTATACGAAATGAGCATAAGGAATGAGTACACGGAATGAGTAGCATGAGAAATGAATATGTGAATGACTATATGAATGAGTATACGTGAATGAGTATACGTAAATTAGTATATGAATGAGTATAATAATGCGGAATGAGTATAATGTGAATTAGTATATGAATGAGTATATATAAATGATCACATGAATGAGTATGTGATTGAATATATCTTTGAAAAGATAATACGAAAGTGAATATGGAATTGAAATGTGATATTTGAAAACCGAATGAATGTGAATGATAATAAGGACGGGATTCATCAAACGGAATCCGTCATAAATGTGAATACGAGAGTGAATATGAAATCAAAATGTGATATTCGAAAACCGAATGAACGTAAATAATAATAAAGACGGGATTCATTAAACGGAATCCGTCGTAAATGTGAATTGAATGATATGAAGAATGAACCGCCTGGCAGGATGCACTAATTCCAAGATCCGCCACGAAGGCACCCCGAATCATCCAATGTCCCACTGGGCGGATGCACCAATCGGGCATCCGCTGGGCGATGGCGTATGGCATTGAAGAAATGTCCCATTTGGCGGATGCAACGACCGCATCCGCCTCAGCGACGTATGACATTTAATTGATACCACGGGTCGATGCACCAAACAAGATCCATCATGATGGAGACCGGTTAAGTGATACCACGCGGTCGGATGTACCAAACGGCATCCGGGCCATGATGGGAGACCGAATAAGGATACCACGGTCAGATGTATCAAACGGCATCCGCCGCGATGGGAGATCAACTAATAACTGGATACCACGCGGTCGGGATGTACCAAACGGCATCCGTCATGATGGGAGACTGAATAAGTGATACCACGCGGTCGGGATGTATCAAACTAAGATCCGCCATGATGGAGATTGAACCGACAATTGATACCAATGTCGGGATGTACCAAACCCAGATCCGCGCGATGGGAGATTGAACCAATCGATACCACGTGTCGGGATGCACTAAACAAAGATCCACTGCGACGTGGAGACCGGTCAGCAATACCATGCTCGGGTGCACCAAACAAAGATTCGCCATGATGGGAGACCGGATTGTAAATGTGTAGGCACATTATCATCGATAATAAGAGCGGATTCATTAAACTAACTGGCCGTAAATGAATGAATAGTCAAAGTGAAATAACCAACATTGACGAGTGTAAATGGGATTTTTATGTATATGCTTAAATCTCATAAATTGAATTGTGAATTTAATTATTGCATTGAAAATGCATGTTGTGATATGATAAATGATGTGTAAATTGAATAGCATGAGTTTATGTGGATATAAAGGCATTATTTGTAAATGCATTTTGATAATTGTAAATGTTTATGGGCTTGCCTAAAATGAAATGTTCCCACGTAATTAAAAAGTCTATAATGGAATAAACCAAACAAAATGTTTTGAGAAGATAATGGAAAAGGTCGGAGTAAACTGCTCCATTGATCCACCAACGGTCAAGTTCGTGGATTCGTCGCTATTACTTTTTGAAAATGAAAATTTAATAAAACCAAGCAAATGTTTTGAGATGATAATTGAAAACGTCGGAGTAAACCGGGCTCGTCTTGGATCCACCAATCGGGTCAAGTCGGGGATTCGGGTCGCGACACTTTTGAAAATGAAAAATTTATAACACAAACAAAAATGTTTTGAGAAGATAATTGGAAAATGCTCTGAGTAAATCTGCCCATTGATCCACCAATCATCAAGTCTGGATTCGGGTCGCGACACTTTTGAAAATGAAAATTTAAATAAAACGATAACTAAATGAAATAAACGGTGTATCAGTTTGATTTGACCCTGTATGCATTTGTTATGACTTCGATATGTTCCGAATTGCCATTGTATATGTATAAATTGTTTGAAGATGATATGATATGCCATACATGTAGAAGATATGAATTGAAACTTGTAAAAGGCATGACACATAGAGATAATGACATGGAATCTGAAAAGGATAAATCTACATGTATAATATGATATGAGTTGTAGGTCACTTAAGAATAGGCTTCGTGGATACGCAAAAGTAAAAGTAAATGTGTAAAAGATAGTGACTACGATCATTGTTATTGGTCGTTACTGTCTATATGTTCCCACTAAGCGTAAAGCTTAGCACAGTGTGTTCAACTGCAGGTACTTCAAGAGGAGATAAAGAGGATAAGACATTCCACACCACGCAGACGGCCATCTCAGAGATAGTGCCGCCACCAAAGATCAAGCTCGCGATCTCGATGTTTGTATTAGATATGTACATGTATAAGTATTTGTATAAGTAATTGGGGATTAGCATAATACAGAGGATTTTAATGATACCACCGGTGGTAGTTCCCTGTATATGTAAATGACTTCGGGTTATTATAAAATTATTTTGTATACCCACGTATAAGTTAAGCCTAAAAAAAAAAAAAAGGGTGGTGGGTAAAGAGTCTCATTATAGTGGATTAGCACCCGAACCCTGCTCGTTTAGCTAATCGGTCGACCAGAATCGGGGCGTGACAATAGCAGTCGCCGCGATCGCACAAGCATGTGCAATAGTGAGCCAAAGCAGGTCAAACGACTTCCAGTGTTTAGAAGCACATCATCCTCCATTGGTCATAGAGGGAGGAGTAGATGACATACGAGGCATCTAAGATATGGGTGCTGGAACTAAGAGGAAGGAAGATCCATCTTCTTCCAACTGGTTAGCGTAAGACTTCGTTCGCATGGACCTTAAGTGACGTGGCCAAGGCTATCGTGACCAAGGCCGATGTGGTAAAGTCAGCGCGCATGATATGTTATTCTCGGGCCGTACTCGACACTTTCGACGTGGATTGCCCACGAGGCGTAGAACCCAAGGTTATGGGGCACCTCGTCCCAATCATCAAAGTGAGACGTATTAGAGCATACTGTGGCCGCGCATGGGCGTATACCATTGCCAAAAGAGTCTGACATATGAGAAGGATCGACCTCAGAGGCAGTGTGGGATCCTGTGGTTTAGAGGTGGGCGCACTCCCGCCATCGATGGGACAAAGGCCACATAGTGTACCTCCACCCCCAAGATGGGTCGAGGGAGTCCGGGCCAGTCACGTGTGGTGCTATACCAGCACCTTCGACAACATAGATGGGCCAGAGTGTGGGTCGAGGTCAGGCACAGAGCTCATAGGCCAGGACTTTGAGGACCCAAGGGCGTGTCTATGCCGTTGTACTAGAGGCTGATCATGCAGATTAGCCGGACATGCAGGGTGCGTTTTATACCTGCATTTGTTTTCTGATGCATCATGTTCATTAATGCATCTTGTGTGATAGGTTTGGGTTTAGAGGTTGAGGCTTCTGGAGAAGCCATGTGTGGATGTTCTTCCCTAGGATGTAGGGTGAGAGTTGACCATAGGTCGTAGCCGTGGAGTCGAGATCTCTGATTCTCGCTTTCATGGTGGACCTTTCTGATGGTGACATATCTAAGTTTGATGTCATTCTGACATGGATGCATTAACATCCATTAAGTTGTCAGTAATTGTGACCTTAGGCGGGTTATCATACCCGACGCGGTCTTAGAGTTGTGTAGGGTTACATATGCATGTGGTTGGATGTGTATGCGCGTGGAATTTCGCGACGAAATTCTTTTAAGGAGGGGAGAATGTGAAACCCCGAGAAAATCTAATTTTCTTAAAAAGGGCAAAATGGTAATTTCGATCAAAATCCAAAATTTTTCTAGATCTCTAATGATGAAACGGACTTCACCGTTGGAATCGTCTCGTGAAATCTAGCTACCACGTCGAATTCCAAGACAGTCGGAATTTACACGTTTTTCGAGGCAACGAGCGTAGTGTGGGACACTTAGCACATTTTGAGCGGCTCAAAATGTGCCACGTGTCAGGTGCAGAATGAGTCAACTTGAGCTCAGGTGTGGGCCCATGGTTGACAAGTGGCATCTCCTAATTGGAGGAAAATCAAAGGTTGGTGGATTAAATGGATAAGGAATCCAAGGAGCCAATGATGGCTTGACAAGTGGCAATGAGGGGGACAAAAAGAGGAGCTTTCTTCTCCATTTGGCTGGTACGTGCAGTAGGGGAGAAGGGAGAGTGCAGATTTAAAAAATGGAGGGTTTTTAGAGAGAGAAAGTGCAACTTTCCTAGGATTTCCCAAACTTTCACCTTTCACGTCAAATAAGAAGCAAAGTTGTTCTACACTGCAAGGGCTACGCGTGGGCACTGGTTTTGTAGAGTTTCGATAACCCAAGAGGTAGGGTCTTCTTCCTTACTGCTTTTTATTTTTGGTTTTGGGTGAGCCTTGTGAATGACGGTTGATTTGAGGCTGTAAGTGGCCGTTTGATCGGTCCCAAAACTTGGGATTGAATTGTTGGAATATTTGGAACCCGATTTGGGCAGTTTAGGGACTGTTTGGGTGGTTTATGTGATAATTTATGCAATAAATTGTGGTTTGAGTGTTGTTGGGCCAGAAATGACCATGGATTTCGGTTCCACAAATTGGAACCGATGCTTGGTGAGTCTGCTTTTAGGACCGTTAAAAATGCCTCCCTGCTTGCTTGGCTGGGACTCAAATGTCCATGTGTGTTGTGAAGCAGAAAATATTGCTTGAAATGAATGGCTTGGAACAGTGGGAAATAATATGTTAATGCATGAAAATTAAATGTGTTAACATGAGTGTTTGAATTATATGAAATATAATTGTGTAAAGAGTCATTAATTAAAATGATTGTTATGATTATTCATGAGATAATTTTGATGTTATTGATGTGAATTAAATAACATGTGGTATGTATGTAAATTTTGTTAATATATGCATAGTTGATATATTGTCATGCGTGGTTTGGAAATGGCATAATGCATTTCATATGCACCGGGGCAACCTAGAAAATTAGGTGTGAGTGCATGGCATGAAAGAAATGAAAAATGGAAAATGGTTGTGAAAGGAATTTCAAGGAAGATTTTCCGAAGAATTGCCTTGGAGAGTGGTCCAACAATTCATCCTTGCAGGTCGACCCATGATTGTTTGGAAATGATCCAGCAATTCGCCTCGAGGGTAGTCCACGATTTACCGAAATCCTGCAGATGAGGTTTTCAAGAACAAAAACCTTTTGTTTTGAAAACGATGTTTTTTTCTCGCATTTGGCTTAGGCATGTGTGAGGGAGTCGGTGAGGACTCGAGACATGGGATTAGCATGTAAACATCTTATAGGATAATGTATTTTCTCAATGTGTTTATGTTGAATCATTGCATGCGCACTTAGCGGAGTAACCTATGTAGATAATTCAACCATCGGACATTGCTCACCCCGTCGAGGGATCATTATTTCAGTACAAGAGCAATAAGGACAACGCCACTGGGAGGCCGTTGCTTAGAAGAAAGCTCTGGACAGGGCTTTGTATTTAATTTGTAAAACATGTATTAGATTTCTAAATTTTAATATATGTTGTATTAAGAGTGATATATTAATTCTTGAACTATGGTAAAATATAGCTAATGTATTTTTTGTGAGAAGTGATGTATGGGCCCAAGTGGCCATTTTTACTCATGTATGGGTCTCATGACATGAGATGATGGATTTTCTCTCGCGGGTTGACTGTGAAATGGGACCCCGGATCGGGCGTTACAAATAATGTATGTACGCTAGGAACACAAGCCCAAATGTTAGGCTTAAGAGGAGATTAAGGAGCAGGCTTAGTATAATGCTTGACCCTTAATTATATGCCCCAAACATAGGCCCAAAATGAGAGCCCAATTTACCCCTTCCTCGTAAGTGTCAATATAATCACCCAAAGGGCCTCAGGTTAAAGGAAGGTACTCCAACTTCCCTAATTAAATCTCCACCAATTAGTGTAGCGCATTTTCTAATTATCGCTCTCATCAATTATCCCTTATTAATCGGTTAACGATAAGGAAAGAAAATCCCTTACCCAATGGGAGAAATACCCGTATCATCATCCAACTAGGAAAGTTATCATGATCACCCATTATAAATACCAGGCCACCCTACCAGTGAAAGGTACGCACAAAAATTCATCCCCTAAGTAGTTGATATTCTTCTGTTTTGTGAAAGAACCGATTTAAGACGGAGAGGCAATTGCGATCCTCGCTAACTTTTTTGTTTCTATTTTTTAGAGGAGCCCGACATCCAGAGTCAGCGGACCGGCCTAGTAATTCCAACAAGCTAAAGCCCAGATTCGGTTGAATAAGCATCATCAGTTTGGCGTTGTCTGTGGGAACGACAGTTCCTTTACAAATAAAGCTGACCTCTTAGTGACTGATGGTATCGACTCGGAACACTAGCAAGAGCCACGCCAATCCCCTAAGGATGCAAGATTAGCTAGGAGACATAGATAGCCGACCTCCCGGAGGCACTCTAGAAACCATACACACCAATACTAACGGGATGGAGACACTCCGTCTCACCAACCAACGTTTGCTGAGAGAGTTGAAGCAACTCACCAGATAAATACAACGCCCCTAGGAGGTATGACAGGCCCAAGAAGGCCGTAACACCATCCCCCCGGAAGAACAACAACCCTCGACCCTCCTCAAGAAACTGATGGAGCAGGAGAAACCAACCGAGCTAGAGAGCGTGGTCCTGAGCATTCTCCCGGGAGAGAGGATCAGAATGAAGGAATGCTCGATGAGATGATGAGACAATGAGCCAACCCTTATAAAGTGTGGTACGGGGAAGCAATCATGGGAGTGGTTCAGTGGACATCCAAGAAGAGCTCACCGACATGTAAGGAAGCAGAAGGCCGAGCCCGGGGCCTCTATGGACGCTTGGTGCAACAAACCGAATCCCCATTCATACGAGGTGTCGACTTCCCTTCCAAAGAAAGTTCGACCCGCATATCGAAACGCTTGATGGAACGTAAAGACCCCATAGATCAAATTCCCAATACATATAAGACGGAGTCACTGATATTAGGACCCCATACAATGCGTATCTTCGCTTATCACTCTTAAAGGCCCAAGATTGGTCCGTCTCTTAATTGCACTTCCGCCATCTTCAATCTCATCATTCACAAAGCTTTCCATGGCATTCGTATCCCACTTCATTGGCGCTAAGACGTACAGGAAGCTAAGTTATCACCTTCTGATCATAAAGCAAAACTCGCAGGAGAGCCTGAGGTCGTATGTCCAGAAATTCAACGCGGAGTCATTAAAGGTAGATATTCCAGACGAGAAGTTTGGCATCACCGATTTCATCGCAAGGCTAGGGGTGTAGTCGAAAGACATGATGTTCTTTATCTCGAAGAACCCTCAGGCAAGCATGGCCGAGGTGCTAGCCAAGACAAAGAAGTATATCAATGGTGAAGAAGCCCTTTTATCCAAGTAAAGGAGCTCTTTTACCTAAAGGAGAAGAGCAGGGGCGACAAGAAACGGGAATGAAGCCCCAGGAGGCAGGGAGACATGGACAGATCCCTGCGGAGGGATAGAGAAAACAGAGAACGATCCCCAAAGAGGCGAGGAAACGTCAGAGACCGCCTGGGACCACCTCAGCCCGAGTCAGCGATATTCACCTTAACAATTCACCCCCCTGACAGCCTCAGTGTCCTAGGTCCTACGCGAAATGCAACATGAAAAATTTCTGAGATGGCCATCTCAGATGAGGTCAGACCCAGCAAAAAGAGACAATACCAAATACTGTGAGTTCCATAGGGATCATGGACACCGAACAGATGACTGCATCTAGCTAAGGAAAGAAATTGAATACCTGATCCGAATGCGGCATCTTTCATCGTTACGCGGGCTTCTCGTATGTCAGACCAGTGCAACCACCACCACACCTCAGCCAACCCTAGTCAGCGACCACAAATGCCCTGAGATCTATGATCTCCGAGGATTCAGGATTTCAAATCCCGGGGTCCGTTGACTACCCTTCAACCCGCTGGAAACACTCCGTGAAACGTAGGTGACCCAACATCTCTCACTAAAACCCGGCAGAGTCTCCTTGTACGGAGCCTCATCCTTAGTACATAACCTGTCCCAACACATCCAATCCACCACATAGTCCAAATGAGAGTAACAATGGCCACTGGGCCCCGCATCATCACTCAACCAATATATCCCAACAAAATACATATCTCATGGTTCAAGAGTTGATAATTCACTCTTATACAAACATATATCAAAATTCTAGAATTCTAATACATGTATACATAATGATAACCAAAGCCACAACCCGGCTTTCTTCTCAAACCCGGCCTCTAGGACGAGCACTCTCGACGCCCCCGTACTCTGAAAAATATGTTCCCTCTGATGTATGTAGCTAATGCTCGCAGTAATCACCCTAAATGGGCTACTCTCCACCTAAGTGCATATGCAATGTCTAATGAAAACAAACATTCAAGTAATTGCAGGATCCTACTTGAATGTCTCATGCTCAACTCATATCCCGAGTCCTTCATCGACTTCACACTTGCCTAAGCCACGATATGAGAAACATTATTTTTAACAAAGATATTTGTTATTTGTGGACTACTCTCCGATATAAGTAGTGGACCTAATCTCGATGTTATATTTAGTGGACTACCTCCAGATATATCAATTGGGCCGACCGACGATTGGTATTTCGAGTATGGACTACCCTCCGATGTTTATCAATCAAGCCAACTCCGCCATTGATATTTTATATGGACTACCCTCCGATGTTTATCAATCAAATAATTCGACGATTGATATTTTATATGACCACCGATAATTATTATTATTTAGTCAACCCTCCAAACTATTCTCCTCGAGAATCACCTCATGCACTCACTTCTATTGTCTCTAGGGTGCCCTGCAAGGCATATGGAAATGCATGATGTCAATTCCATTACAATTCTATACATGCAATATATAAACATGCATATCCATATTAATTTAACTACACAAACATGTTATGTAATTTCACATTCCATTACACCAAAATTATCTACTTTGGGCTAAGATCAAATCAGCAATCTGGATTGAATTAATTAACCAAGCACATTTTCACAAAAATATTTTGTAAACACTATTCCTATGAATGTTTAAACCTGGTTACTGCCTCGCAAATCACCACTCATCTGTCACTCAGAACCCGACTGCGATTACTTCCGCCTTAGGCTAAACCAACACATGATTTATAGTATAAATTTATGAAATAATACCTAAACAGGCGCCATGTCCACACTGAACTGCGGATCGTCCACGGCTGTACTCTAACACCCGTCCCAAGTTTTGACCGACAAACGGGTCGTTCAAGGCCTCAAGCCAAATTTAAACATTATAAAACACTAATAAAGTGTAAACCCAAGTAGATAAAACCCCGCCTCTCGAGTTTGACGAAACTCCCTAAAACTCCGGTCCACGCGCAGCCTCTCCGCGCAGGCGTTTTCCTCGCCCGAAGGATTTCGACCGCCTGGACACCCAAACCTAGAGAGAAGCTACTCTCTCTCTCTCTAAAACAAAATTTGACCCTAATCGTAAGTGCCTCCGCTCTTTCACGCTTGGTTAAAGAAGCGAGGACGACACTATTCAAAATTTTAAGATATTAACATTTAAACTTTTTGAACTAATGACAAATAATGCCTAAGCTTGATTTAAATATCAGACCATCTCGGTCGTCACTTCCATAATTTATCTAATTATGTAACTTGTATAACATGCGTACATGTTATATGTGACTTTTTGTCACATCTAAGTCGCTTTTCCGACACCTGAACCCGATGTCTTCTAAAACGTAAATTCGACCGTCGAATTTGACGAAATTCGACGCAGCAACTTAGATTTTGCGAGACGATTCCAACGATGAAATCCATTTCACCATCCGAGATCTAGAGAATAAATTTCAGAATTTTTACCGAAATTACAATTTTACCATTTTTCCAGAAATTGAAATTTCTCGAGTCTTACATTCTCCCTCTTCCTAAAGGAATTTCGGCCCCAAAATTCTGTGTGACAATCATTGAACACAACACATGCATATGCAACGTGCACTCTACCATGCATAAACTCGCTGGTTTAAATTTTAAACGCAAACGACGACTTCATCCCTAAACAAAAAGGAATAGGTCTCGATCGTGTCCTCGTGCTCCCACGTCGACTTCCACTCCATGTCGCCATAGTGCCTCACTAAATTTCATGGTCTCAAGGTCAGAAACCTAATCACGCTATCCAAAATGCACACTGGTCCCTCCTCAAAGGTCTCATTAGTGTCAACCTCAATCTGCCCCAATCCACCACATGAGCTGGATCTGGAGTATACTTCCAGAGCATGGAGACGTGAAACACCTCGTGGACACTGACATGCCGAGCTGTGAACGCCAACCGGGTACGCAACAAGGCCTACCTCTCGAGTATCTCGAAGGGCCCAATAAACCATGGAGGACCCTCTCGCTATCGAACCCATCACTCCTCTCTGGTGCATCACCTTCAAGAAGACGTGATCCCCAACCTCGAACTCCTGTGTGGTCGATGCCGCATTTCCAGATAGCTTCACGGCCTGAAAGCCGCGGAGAAGACGCCGCCGCTGTGATAAGCCACCTCTTCTTGGAGGTTCTAATCAGATCAGGACCAGTGATGGAGCTCTCCCACCTCAGTCCAACATAACGGTGATCTGCATGGCCTCCCATACAATGCCTCATATGGTGCCATCCGTATACTCGCCCTCGATAACTCGTTGTCAGCGAATTCTACTAAAGGCAAGTGCTCTTCCCAACTACTCCCGATGATTTAGGACGCGATGCTCGCAAAGATGTCCTCTAACACCAGATAGTTCTCCCGGGACCGACCATCCGGTCTGAGGGTGGAAAGCTGTACTCATCAAGCCACCGTGTAGCCCATAGCCTTGGAAACTCTTCCAAAAGTGCGCCGTGAACCCTGGGTCCCTATCCGACACTATGGAGGCGCTGGTACTCTATGTAGCCGAACCATCTCTCGAATATACAACCATGCACTCCAATGTGAAGGTCATCCGTATGACTAGGAAATGGGCTGACTTTGTGAGCCGGCCTACTATCACCCATACCGCATCATGTCTCGCTGTCCGTGGCAAGGGTCACAAATCCATAAAGGACATGCTCCCATTCCACTCACCCACCTCCAATGGCCGGCGAGCCCTGCTGGCTTCGTGTTCAGCCTAACCCGCCGACGGAGACATCGTCGCACAAGTCCCCTACGTGTCTCTTCATCCATTCCAAAGAGTACCGCGACCGAAGATCTGGTACATCTTCGTGCCACCCGACGACCGACAAACCGAGAGCAACGTTGAAACTCCCTGAGAATCTCCTCTCTCAAATCGGTCGAATGGGGAACCACTACTCGCCCCTATACCAAAGACTACCATCCGTGGTGGATAGTCCAAATTCGTCACCGTGACTGGATTGCATCTGTGGCCCCCGATGGACACCACCTCCGCTTGGTCCCGCCACTCGACTCAATCACCCCGTCACCGTAGACCTGCAGGTACCCACTAAACTCCCCAACGCACTCGAAATCGCTTCACCGCATCAGAGCCCAAACTATCCTTACGTCTTTGAGCATCTGCCACTCTCGAGAAGCCATACTAGCCAACACTCCTCGTGACTTCCGACTGAGTGCATCAGCCACCACATTTTCCTTACCAGGGTGGCAATGCAAAGTGAAGTCGTAATCCCCAGAACTCCATCCATCTACGCTTGCCTCATGTTGAGGTCCTCGCTGCATGGAAAATATACTTCAGACTTTTACATGGTCCGAGTACACCTCTCGAACTCCCTCGCCATAAGTAGTGGCGCCTAAATCTTCAAGGCGAAGACTACGGCCGCCAACTCCATGTCGTGTGTGGGGTAATTCGCTCATGATTCTTCAACCGACGGGAACCATAAGCTACTACCCTCCTGCATCGCATCAAACACATCCTACCCGGCCCTCGAGGCATCACAATACACTGTGTACTCCTATCCCCTGTCCGAAACTATCAAGATAGGAGCCGGGCGTAAGTCTCCTTCAACTCTTGAATGCCTCCGCATCGGGTCATCCCACCAAACTCGAATTCTTACGTCAACTCATTATAGGTGCCAAGTATAGGAGAAATCCTCAATGAATCTTCGTAGTACCTAGCCAATCCCAAGAAACTACGTATCTCGAAGACTGACTTCGGCCTCTCCCAACTCATCACAAACCAACCTTCTCTGGTCCACCGACACGCCCGATGCCTACACCACGTGTCCTGGGAATCTCACCTCGCAGCTTCTCAAACTCGCACTTACCGGGAATCCCAGCGACAGCCGATGGTCTCTCAACAACCGGTAATACAATCCTCGATGATACTCACGTCCCACTGACCGAGTAGATCAAAATGTCATCCACGAAGACTATGACAAATTGATCCAAATAGGGTTGGAATACCCTATGCATGAGATCCATGAATGCTACTGATCATTCGTCAATCCAAAGGGCATCACCGTAAACTCAAAGTGCCCATAACGCGTCCTAAACGCTGTCTTAGGGATATCTATCTCCCAACCTCCTACCGATGGTAACCAAAGGCGAAGGTCTATTCGAGTAGACTCGCGCCTCA
Source organism: Tetrastigma voinierianum (assembly GCA_016808115.1). NCBI lineage: Eukaryota > Viridiplantae > Streptophyta > Magnoliopsida > Vitales > Vitaceae > Tetrastigma > Tetrastigma voinierianum. Next base: position 47,871 of record JAEQBH010005257.1, on the reverse strand, counting down.
ATCGGATTAAACAAATCATCAATCCTAAGAATGGGTACCGATTCGATTGTAACCCCTGCTCAACCTGTCTCGTAGTCAACACACAAATAAGGGTCTTGTCCTTCTTCTTCGCAATAGAACCGAGTGCCCCCATGTGAAGTGCGTTCTGGGCCTAATGAACCCTCAGTCTGCGAGTTCTTAGCCGACTCCTCGAAGTTCCCGCAACTAACCGGTGCCATCCCATAATTTATCAGAGACGCGTAAGTACCGTGGTGTAACCGATAATCGGTCTACATCCCTACGCGGAGGCAATCCCAGAGGCTCATCCCAAAAACATCCACATACTCGCAAACTACTCAGGCTGGTCTAAGTCCGGGTCTCTCCGTCTCTGTGGTAAGGCTCGCGAGCCAACCCGCCAACCATCCCCGACACTCGACTCATAAACTCGTCTCGGGCAAAACGTCATGCTTCGGTCTCTCGAAATACCACACGAGTCCCGTCCCGCGTAGCAGAACCCCCCACGCCAATCGATAACGACTCGTGTCACACCAATCCATCCCCAAGATGACATCGAACTCGACATGTCCATGATCAAGTCCATCGCGAGAGTCCCCAGGACTTAACCTCCGCAACCACGACAAATCATCCCTATTCTCTCCCTAATCCCTAGGGGAGAACTCACATACAAAGGCTCCTCTAAGGTCTCAACCTCTAAGCCCAACTCTATTACAACTAATGCAGTAATGAATGAATGCGACGCACCAGAATCAAATAACAACACTCTCGAATTACAGCGAGATAGCAAAACGCACTCGTATAACCCGGTCGATCCGCCGACTCAACTGGGGTGATGGCGTAGACGCCGCCGAACCCCGATGTCCTGGGCCCCGCGGGTCTGGCTCCTTCGCTCTCTACCCTAACTTGGCCCCTGGCCCGCTCGGGTGGAAATGGGAGGTGCCCGTAGCTCCCCTCGAAACCGAAATTGGCCTGCCTTTACCGTGGCCGTGGAGGAATATACCAGATCCTCTCCCGTCCTACCACCGACCGACCGGTGGCCGTCCTAAACCCCGGGATCCCTATCTCTAGGGTAATCCTTGCGTGCTCCAGCCACCGACAATGGCACACCTTTCCGACTTCACCGACCGGCAACTCTCATCCGCCCTCGCCCGGATGGCTATGACTCCTGGGAACCTCGTGAACTAGAAGTCACTTTCTCGAATCGAAGAAGTCCGACTCTCCTTCCTCTTGCTACTAACATCAAGATCCCGAGTGCTCGAGCATCCTTCTATCTCTCTCTATAGCCAAGGCTATCCCAATCACGAGTCCATATCCCGTAGCGGTCCAATAATCCCGCCCGAATGGATAACTTCACCATTCTCAAATCTCCTAACTCGGCCATGTCCGTGGCCACATCATTACAAATTCCGCCAGCTCGTGAACCTAGCCACATAATCCATCACAGTCATCATCCCCTGCTTCAGCTCTAGGAACTCCTGAGCCTTCGCATGCCTCGCAGTATCCGGAAAGTACTTACCCATGAACAGCTCCTGAAACTCTACCCATGTCATCGCCTGTCTTGGGGAGGTCCTCGCCCATCTCCACCATACTCACCACCTCTAGTCTCGAACACAACCTAAACTTGATCCCGGTCGCACCGTAGAGGTAATCTCCATGGCCTCTAACACCTCTCGATCCGTATAAACCAATGGTCCTACCATCTGATCTCCCCCGTGTGAATGGCCTGGAGGATGATTTGCGCCCTAAACCTTTGGAGGTTACTACAGACCTCCCCACACCGCTTTATACTCAAACAGGCTATGCCTCGCCGGGCATTACCCATGAAATTCTAAGGAAGGTCGTCGATCAACATGGCGGGTGCCTCGACCAGTACCCCGTGGACGCCCTCTACGTCCTCGTCCTCGACTAGCCATCTCACGGTTCAAATGGCAAGTTAATTTCAACGTAGTATCTCTAAGGCATAAACACAGCCCCGAGACACTATTCATACACATAATCAGTGTATATATCAAGTCCCTGCATTCATAAGCAATGCAAGACCATTTATCCAATATATTAAATCATATTTATCAAAAAAATTTATTTTCGAAAAATTTCATTTTTTCCAAAATTCTTTGCCTCATTTTTATTTGATTTTATTTATTTAATTAAATTTTTTTTTTTTTCCAACCAATGGAAAATACCAAATATATATATATATATATATATATTCATCTTCTTCAACACTCAAATAAATTTATTAAAATTTTATTTGATCAACCAATAAGCCAAATAAATATATTCAAATTTATTTTATTTTATTCTCTTTTTCCAGTTTTACTCACTATAAAACTCCCCAAATTTTTTCCTATGTGCTAATCACTAAGCACACAAATAATCACAACACATAATTCATGTTATGCATATTTTTCACACAACAATTCATCAAATCACACAAAACACACCAAACACATGCATGCAGCTGGTCCTGGGGCTACTCGTGATTTCCAGTAATCTCATACCTAACTTAACATCAAACCATCCAAGTGGGTGATGGATACCCAACCTCGAACTCCCTAGGCATTCGTATACCTAAGCTCGATAGCAAGTCAGGATGCCCCAAATCCCTGGGTCCATCACCACCACAACCCGCGCTGAACACTCGTGGAATGTCTGGTGACCCTAATATCTCTCACAAAAATCTAAAGCAGAGTCTCCTTGTACGGAGCTCTATCCTTAAAGTAACCCGTCCTAACACAGATCCAACGACCACACAGGTCCAAATGAGAGTAACAATGGCCACTGGGCCCCGCATCATCACTCAACCAATATATCCCAACCAAATACATATCTCATTATTCCAAGAGTTGATAATTCACTTCTTATACAAACATATATCAAAAATTCTAGAATTCTAATACATGTATACATAATGATAACCAAAGCCACAACCCGACTTTCTTTCCTCAAACCCGCCTCTGTGACTTGCCGTCCCTTCGTACGCCCCTCGTAATTCGAAAAATATGTTCCTCGATGCGCGAAATGACCGCCGCAGCCGAATCACCCTAAACGGGCTACTCCTCCACCTAAGTGCATATGCAATGCTCTAATGAAAACAAAACATTCAAGTAAATGCGTGATCCTACTAATGTCTACATGCTCAACTCATCCCGAGTCCTCACCTAATTTCACACTTGCCTAAGCCACGTATGAGAAACATTATTTTAACAAAGATATTTGTTATTATTCAGGGACTACCCTCCGATATAAGTAGTGGACCACCCGATGTTATATTTAGTGGACCACCCTCTGCATATTATATCAATTGGGCCGACTCGACGATTGATATTTTATACGGACTAACCATGTTTATCAATCAAGCTAACTCCGACGATTGATATTTTATATGGATTACCCTCCGATGTTTATCAATTGGGTCGACTCCGACGATTGATATTTTATATGGACTACCATCCGATAATTGTTATTATTTACCAACCCTCCAAACTATTCTCTCGCAGAATCACCTCATGCACTACCCTATTGTTCTGGTGGTGCCCCAAAGGTATATGGAATGCATGATAACAATTCCATTGCTAATTCTATAACACATGCAAATATATAATCATGTATATATTCACATAATTTAAATCACACAAACATGTTATGTAATTTCACATTCCATTACACAAAAAATTAGCTCACTCACAAGATCAAACACGAGCAATCTGACTAATTACTCAACTACACATTTTCACAAAAATATTTTCAGGAACACTATTCCTATGAACAAAGGAAACCTTCTGCCATCGCTCCTCGCAAATCACACTCATTGGTTCACTAGAACTCCGAATTTCACGGCCATTTCTCCGCCTTATAGAAACCAAAAACTAACACATGATTTATAGCATAAATTTATGAAATAAATACCCAAACAGCCCTCATGTCCACACCTACCCGTGGACCGGTCCAAATGGCCAAAAAATTTAACGAATCTCTAGCCCCAAAGTTTTGGGACTGATCAAACGGCCGTTCAAGGCCTCAAGCCAACCGAAACATTATAAAACACTTAAATAAGTGTAAAACCCAAGTAGGATAAAACCCTGCGATTCTCTCGGAGTTTGACTAAACTCCTAAAACCGAGTCCACGCGCAGCCTTCTTCAAGGCAGTGGCGCCTTTCTTTTCTCGGCCCGCGATTTCGACGATCGGATCGCCTCAGAAACCTGTAGAGAGAAGCCACTCTCTCTCTCTCTCTAAAACGAAATCTTGTAAGTACTCCACATTCTTTTCACGTTTGGTTAAAGGAGGAGAGACGACACTATTGAAAAATTTTGGCATATTATCATTTAAACTTTTGAATTAATGACGTCGTCTCTTAGCTTGGATTTTGGCGTTTGGGATTTATCTCGATCGTCAGATTTATAATTTCTCTACTTTCGTGGCAACGCATAACATGCGTACATGTTATATGTGACTTTTGTCACATCTTAAGTCGTTTTCCGACACCTAAAACCCGATGCCTCAAAAACGTGTAAATTCCGACTGTCTCGGAATTTGATGAAATTCGAAGTGCTAGCTAGATTTCGCGAGACGATTCCAACGATGAAATCCGTTTCGTCATCCGAGATCTAGAGAATAAATTTCAAAATTTTTACCGAAATTACGATTTTACCATTTTTCCAGAAATTGAAATTTCTCGGGTCTTACATTCTCCCCTCCTTAAAAGGAATTTCGATCACGAAATTCGGGCCAATCGCAACCATGACACATGCATATGCAGCGTGCACTCTTGCCATGCATGTAAACTTTCGTCATTTAAATTTTAAGCGACTAAACCCACGTACCTTCATTCTTAAACAAGAAGGGATAGATGGCGCATCGTCCTCGCTCCGCGTTGACTCCTCCACTCCATGGTGCGCCATAATTGCCCTCACTAGCCTGCGGTCTTACGTCGCAAAACGATCAGTATCAAAATGCACAGGTCCTCACCAAAGATCTACATGGGCCGAGCTCGACATGAGAGTAAAAGTAAGCACCCGACTGTGTCCTCGGAAAGCTAGAGCCTATCTGAAAACAGCTGACCGGCTAGACACCTCTTCTACATAGGATCTAAGGCGGCTAAAGGCGTCGGGGAAGCCTCCTCATCCAGCAAAGCAGAACATGGAAGTGTTCGCACGGAAGCAAGAAGGCATTAGGCGGAATCGACCACGCGATGTCACGTAAGGCGAGCGTCGATCCATCCTTGGTAGGTCAAGCCCGAAAGAAGGAGTTTACGCCCTAGAAGGTAGAAGGCGATTAATGAAGAGCGATTCGGCAAGCTCCTCGAAGATGTCGGGAGGTAGAATATCACGAGTGGTTGTGACATTGTTCCTCGTTAAAAAACAAACGACAAATGGCGACTTTGCATTGATTTCACAGATATCAACAGGGCCTGCCCAGATAACTTTCCTCTACCTCATATTAACCTCATAATGGACGCCACAGCCGGTTATGAACTCCTCAATTCATGAATGCTTTCTACGGTATAACGGATGGTATGGATCAACTGACCAAGAAGACCTCATTTGTTATAGAGCGAGAACCTACGCTGTCGGGTAATGCCCTTTGGTGAGTCTTAGAGCCACCTACTAAAGGTTTGTAAACAGGATGTTCCAGAAGCAAATTGGAGCATCTATGGAGGTATATGTAGACAACATGTTGGTAAAATCAATTAAGGTCGAGCTCCACAGAACCCACCTAGCCGAGGCGTTCCAGATCCTGAAAAGCTACAATATGAAGTTAAACCCAGCCAAATGTGCCTTTGGAGTCTCCGCCGGAAAGTTCTTGGGTTTTATAGTCAATAGCCGAGGAATAGAAGCAAACCCAGACAAGATAAGGTTATTACTTGACATGTGCCACCTTGAGCATTAAGGAAATTTAGCGACTAGAATAAGTGGGTGAGCCACTTCGTATCCCGAGGCCGGCGACAAATGTCGACCTTTCTTTCAAGTTAGAAAAAGCCTTTCAATGGGATGCACCTTTGTGAGCATTCCGCGGTGCTCAAAACTACCTGAGCTCTCCAGTTCTAGTAAACCTTAGGAGAACTCCTCCTCTTTGCCAATCGTTCCCCAGTTTCTGACTAGTCTTTGCCCAGTCGACGGGATAAGGTCTGGCAGTGGTATCTTGTGCGTAGAGGCTTTGAGAAAGACGGAGGAAGATATCAAAGATGGAAAGAAAGCTGATCCTAAGCGTTGGTAAATACATCAGAAAGCTCAGGCCTTACTTCGGCTCGGCTGTGAAGTCGAATATCCAGGTAAAGCAAATCTTTTATAACCGAGAAACCTTTGAAATATTGATAAAGTGGGCTATAAGTGAGTAGGTTAGACATGAGATACAAACCCCGAGACAACAATGATAAAAGAGGCCAGTCTTGGCGAGATTTTATCATGGAATTCACCTACTTGAGCTGTGAAGCTACCTTCTTCCCCGTCGGGAGGTTGTCGGGTGGGCGGGACCGCCAATGCCGAAGCGGTGCGAGTGCGATCTGACCTCTCGGGGACGGGGTAGATGTGGAATACGCTCAGTTCGACTTCAGGCCTCAATACTTGAGTAGAGATATGAGGCTGTCATAGTGACAACCTCAAGCCCACTCCACGTGATGATCAGGCGCAGGTGAGAAGTGACTCCCAGTGGTGGTAAAACGGATGAAGACTCCTGAAGCGAGGCTGAGATGATCTTGTACCTCGAAGGTGCGAGAGTTGCTTAAAAGTTCATATGAGTTTAGGTCGAGCTTATGTACCCGAGTAGAATTCTCGAGCTTATGCCATGGCGAAACTGGCAACAACCTCATAGGAAGACCTGGGTAGACTGATACCTATTGAGCACCTCCCAGAACCCTCAGTAAACATCGATAACGGAGAAGTCTACCCTGTGATGTCCAAGCCATGCTGGATGGACCCCATATGGGATTACTTAGTAGAAGGAACATTTCCAAGCTACCCAAAGGAGGCATCCAATCTCAGAGCAAGGTCGGCAAGATTCACCATTCATCGGGGGACCCTTATAAACGAGGCTTCTCTACGCCCATTCTTAAGTGCGTAGGGAAGGAAGGCATGATACATGCCAAGGGAGAATACGAATGCATGCATGGCAACCACGCCAGACTCGAACCTTAGGGGGAAAACCTTGAGCGGGTATTATTGGCTGTGCTCAAAGGCATATGAACTAGTCGAGGAAAATGCAAGCGTTGGTAGGATCTCTCATCTCCCATCGGGCCAACGTGTCGATCACAAGCCCTTGGCCTTTCCGGTAATGGAAATTTAGACATATTGGGATTTTACCCGTTGGAGAATTCGATCACGAGTTTATCATTATGGCGGTGGACTACTTTACCAAGTGGTAGTAGAACCAGCAACAATCACGGAACGGAAGGTATGTAACTTAGATGCGGCGTTCTATAATATGTGGGTTCGGGATCCTGGGGTCCTAGTGTCTGATAATGGGAAGCAGGTTCGGCAATCCTAGGATTCGGGGATTCTGCTGACGAGGAACTCGAGGAATCGAATTACTACTCATCCACGGAGTCTAATGGGCAAGCAAAGTCACTATAAGGACTCTCAGCGTGAAGACTAAATTATAAGATACAGGAAAATGGGTAGAATGCCTCCCAGAGATGTTATGGGTGCACATATTCTGCCTTGAGTCGACAACTCGAGACCCCATTCGCTTTGGCCTTTGGCACCGAAGCAGTAGCTCTTGTCGAGGTCGGATTAAAGTCGCCAAGGATTAAGTTCGCAAGCCAATGAAGAGGTTCTTCGCCTAAACCTAGACCTCCTAGAAGAAAAGCGTGAGCAGGCCCTGAAGCGTATTAAGGACTATCATAGAAGAAACTGACAAGATACTATATGACCGAGAAGAATTCGGACCCAGGGAGTTCTGAAGCCCCGGCTGACACAGTTGCAAAAATTCTGCCCGCGAAAAGACCCCCACACATGGGAAGTTGGGACCCTAGTGGGAAGGGCCACATATCGTATCCTCGTATTAGTCAGGCGCTTGGCTGTGAACTCCAAACAGAAGAAGGAAAAACCTTGCCCCACTCATGGAACGCTGAGCACCTCAAATGATTCTACCAATAAGACCTCGGAATGTAGTCTTTAATAAAGTATCCAAAGTTTTGATTTCAAATAACAATCTCTATGTTCATTTTAAATTTTGCTTAATATTATTGTGGAGTCGAGTAAGTCATAAGGATAAAGCAAGGAGCTTAGTTCGGAAGGGCACAGGAAAATTCGCATCTCGGAGTGTAAAGCATGTTTTACAAAGTTGTTCTTTATTTCAAAGGAGTTACAGTTAATCTGAGAGTACAATCCATGGCTAGTTCTCTACATCTCGTAAAATTACATCCAACGAACCACTTTCTCAGCCGTTCTACACATCGCGAGAAGGTACGATCGTGACCCAGAGCAAGGCAAAAATCACAAGAAAGGGAAAGGAAAAAGAAAGGAGAAAGAGAAAAGGGATAATGGAGGAGGCGGGACTTAAAGCATTCCCACAGGCGCATCGCCCCCTCCAGAATCGTTCCCAGTCAGAGTTCCATCGGCGGGAGCAACCGCAAACTCCCACGAGGAGGAACGAGGGAAAAACACAACTCTTACAAATGGCAGAGCGTCGAAATCGAACGTCGGCCTGCGATCACCAGACAAATTCCGTGCAGCGACAATCAAACCCTAAAGCTTCATCATGTCACAGGCCTCTGACCACGTCGAAGAGGTAGAAGGTTGGGGACGGAGTATGACCTGAGCAACCAGAAGGCGTCATTTATAAAGAGCCTAGAGCTGAAGCCACGCTGATCTGTTCGATTCTCGAATCCGCATTAAAGCTGTATTTTCCAGTGAGAAAGCGAAGAGCCAAGAGCCATGTAGCTCAGTTTTAAGGAGAGTCGTGTAGCTCAATTTGGAGGGCTAGAAAAGCCAATTTTAGAGCTCGGCGGCTTCAAGGCTGAATAGCCTAGAAGGCCAAGTAGCCCATTTGAAGAGCTCGACAGCCCCAGAGCGAGAGCGACCCCCAGGGCAAGAAAGCAATTTTTGGAGCTGACGGCTCGAAGGCGGGGGACGCTGGGGCCCCGACAGCTAAGAGGCAAAGTAGCCCCGAGGCCCGTTAGCTCGGTTGCCAGGCTTAAGCGCTGAGCAAAATAGCGAGGCAAGTAGCCCGTTTGAAGAGCTCAACAACCCGAGCGAGAACAACCTAGGGCGAAGCTTCCGATTTTGGAGCTCGGCGGCTCTAAAGCGAGTAGCCTAGGGCCTAGCAACTAAGAGGCGAGTAGCGAGAGCCCCAAGCGGCTCGGTTTGCGAGGCTTAACTGCTGAGCGGGATAATTATAAGGCCCAGAAGTAGCCCGTTTGAAGAGCTCAACAGCCCAGGCATAACGACCAGGAAGCGAAACTCAATTTTAGAGCTTAGTAGCTGAGGGCAGAATAGCCCGAAGGCCAAAATAGCCCATTTGAAAGAGCTCAACGGCCAGGCGAACGGCCTAGAGGTAGCTGGAATTTTGGGCTCATTTCAGCGAAATGTAGAGTCAGCGGCTAAGAGGTAGAATTAGCTGAGCCTTAGCGACTCGGTTCTGAGCTTAAGCTGCTGGGCGGAATGGCCTAGAAGGCGAAGTAGCCCATTTTGAAGAGCTCAGCTGACAGGTTAGAGCGACTAGGAGCAGCTCGATTTAGGAGCCCGGCGGCTTAGAGGCCTGATAGCCCGAGTTAGTGGTCGATTTTGAGCTTAATTGCCCAACATAACGTCGAAGCACCCGAAGCGGCTTTCAGTTTTGGGGCTTAACAGCTCGAACTGATCCGAGGCAGCTGACACCCGATTTGGAAAAACCACATAGCGCGAGAATTGACGAGAACCCGCGCTGACTCGAAACTAGTCACACCATCGCTCAACTACTTACAAAGATGAATAAGTCGGGAGCCCCGTAGGTATGAACGAAAATAAAAAGAGCGATAAAATTAAATAATAAATCTCTACGCATATCAACGAAAAAGTCAATGTCAGCTTAATACAAAAATCTGAGTTCATTGGCTCGAGGAGATAGCGAGTTAAAATAAAAAGCCTAAGCGCGTGGGGGCCACGGGCTCACGAGTAGGGGTCGGAAGGCGAGCCTAGTGGGGCGGCGGGAGAGGCTGACCTCCCGAAGGGGCAGAAGATCATCGGGCCCGGGAGCCTGAGTCGGAGGCCACAGGAAGCACCTCGGTGTCCACGTCGGCCTCAGCAGTTCTTTGCTCTCGTCGAGATTTGGAGGTGAACTGCAGAGTGCGGGAAGCTCACAGAAGCCACGTGTTTGAGGCCAAGCCACCCAGAGGAGCCCCGTTGGGTGCCGGGCCTCGTCATGAGCTCTCTTATCACTTCGTCTCGGCTAACCCAGAGAAGCCTCCTGCTCTCGAGGTCCGCCAGGCTTGTTGAGCTCTCAGGTCGAGTGCTCCGGGCTTCCGACCTCGAAGCCTCTTGCGGGCAGGTCCCAGCGTCGTCACTTTGAAGCGCGAGGAGTCACTCTTGGCCGATACAACTCCTCTCGGCCCATTCTATTTCGTCCTCGCGACCTCAGGTGCTTCGGGCCTTCTTTTCTTTGTCCTCGACTGCGCCTCGCCATCGAAGTATGCCGGGTCGAGACTTGTGCTTCTAAGCTCTAGGAGTCGGAGTCTTTATGTCCGGAGTTCGGGCCAGGCCTTCTCGGAGGTTAGGGGCAACCTTGGCCTTATAAGGGCTTCAGCCACCGGCGAGGCCCTAGAGTGAGCTGGCCCTCCCTTGACGAGGAGCTCTTCAACGTGAAGTAGCCACTGTACGAAAAACGAAAGAATTAATTAATAACATGAAACAATAAGGAAATGGACGGTGAAGGCGGCAGAGCGTGCGAAGGCGACTCCACGAAGTGAAAAGCTAGAGCCTCCTTAACGGACAGGGCGTCCACCTTCTTGAGGTCGGAATCGTGAAGGATGGAGGAAGCATTGTGGTGAGCTCGCGTGAGAAAGCGAGAGTCATCCCCCACGGCCTGCGACCCCTTCCCACATCATGCGGCATTGGAGGGCGCTCGACGCCCTACGGCGTGGGACTCGAGGCCAGAAATAGGAAGAACCTCCCGAGGGGGCTCGGTAGCCCTCGCTTGGAAAATCTCGGCTGGTGATAAACGAGGCGAAGAAGAGACCCGCTTTAAGGTCTTTACCCACGGCGAGCGACCCTCGGGGAAGCTGAGTCTTCGACTTTACACTCCTTTCTTCCTTTGCGGCACCTCCACGAGGCTCGAAGCTCTCCTCAGTGGGCTTAGCGATAAGAGGCTCAAGCGAGAAGGCGAAGACTGCGGGGCAGGATAGAGGAAACTGCATGACGAGAGGAGAGAGGCCTCAGAGATAGGAGTTGTGCGAGACCTCGCACCCCGGATGGCCGGGACCTAATGAGCTCGGGTGCGCCGTGGGTGGCACTTAACCAACCTCAGCTTCACCTCATCCTCGAGTACAAGACTAGTAGCACACTAAAAACCACCGCAGCCAGACCAGAGTTAGAGACACTCGGGACTTCAGAAAGTGGGCCCAGGTGGAATGAGGAGGAGACTCACGTAGGTTCTCAGGTGGTCGAGAGAGGTCGGAGCATGAGTGTGTCTTCCTAATCAGAGGTATTATATTCCCAATTACGGCCACTAACAAAAAAAGTAGCGTTCCTTCCAATATTTATGGGAAGATTGCATGTCGAAAATAATCAGCCTAGCATTGGACTGCTTAGAAATGTATAAGAAACCTTCCATGGACTCTTTTATACTGAAAAGGTCGATGTAGGATAGGATAGAGCCAGGCCTTTATGCGAAAACAACGGGGAGGCTGACGAGACGCCTGGCGTGGGGAAAGCTGGGCTGGGCATACGTTGAAGTGCTGAAGGACGCACTTGAAGAAAGGGTCACGAGGGGAACGAGACCATTCAAAGGCGCCTCAAAAAAGCCCACATCTTAGGAACATGGATGACATAAGAGGTGAAAGTCTAGGCGCCAAACACATGGATGCAACCAGGAGGCTTATAGCGAGTGGAAAAAATTTCCGCGTAGGAAGGCCTTGACCCAGTGGGACTGCGCCATCCGACACCTCCCGAGCCCTAAGATATCCGTCCAGGTGGGTGCGATCTCGCTAATCCTCTCTTTACCCTTGCCAAGCGGAGGGGATGACCCACTGATGGAGCCTGCTTGCGTTTACAACGGGGAACCACGGACCCAGTAATACTGTTCGATTCGGATCCTCGTGGGCTGCCTCCTATATGTAGGCCGCGAGCGGGCTGGACCCCGGAGAAGAAGCATGCATGATTGGACGAGGTAAAGAAGGAGGCGAGCAGATGACAAAAGGGCTCAGGTACATCGAACAACTGGGAGGCTAAGATGGGAAAGCTAAAGAAGAAGGAAGGAAATGTAGAGCTATGAAGAAAGCAGAAAACGGTCTCGAGGAAAATGAGGCGAAATAGCGATTACAGTATGACAAGGCGTTTGAAGGGGAAAATCCGAACCCACGAGGAAGGATTCAGAACAAGGAACACGAAGTAACTACCGGAGGATGTCCACAAGGAAATAGGCGATAGATTAAGCGTGAAAATCGAAAGTCGTCATTATCCGCAGGCAGTTTGACAATAATGCAATCAAGGCCATCCACAGAGTAGCCACGTGGAAATTCCCAAAGCGAGCCCGAATTTACCCCTTCGAGAGGGTGACGGTATAATCGGCCAAAGGGGCCCATGTTAAAGGAAGGTACTGGCACACTAGTCAATCTCCACGATCGAGGAAGTAAGATATTTTCTAATTATTGCTCATCAATTATCCATTATTAATCGGTTAGCGATAAGAAAAGAAAATCCCTCACCAATGGGAGAAATATCCGTATCATCATACAACTAAGAAAGTTATCATGATCACCCATTATAAATGTCAGGCCACTTCATCGATGAAAGGTACGCACAAAAATTCATTCCCTAAGCAGTTGATCTTCTTTTCCACCGAAAAGAAATGACTTAGGCATCGGAGAGGCAATGGGGCGTCCAGTCAATCCTTTTGTTTCTTATTTTGCGAGGGCCCAGACATCCCGGAGTGTGGACCATTTAACAATTCTAACGGCTGAAGCCAGGTTTGGTTGAGTAAGCATCATCAAATTTTATATTTTAAAAACTATAACTTTTGTTGTTTTTCTTTTCAGTTTTACTTTTTATAAATTAATAAAAAATAAAATTTTAAAATGGATAAAATTAATAATTATTCCATATTTATACTTATTCAATTTAATTTATTATATTTACCATGTAGATAAGTGGTGTGTCTCCTATGTTGCATCAAACGAGACTCTCCGGAAAACCCATGAAGAGCTTTTCCATCTTAATATTATTGCCAGTATTATTTTATTGTAGATAATATAGATTTTAATGGTATGAAACTCTTTAAATCATTGTGTTTCGGTGCACTTAACAAAAAATTCTCTATTATTAAAATTTGGGTTTAATGGTTTTTTCATATATACTGAATTAATGAATGATTTTCTTATAACTAAATACTTTAGTAACTCGACCAATTGAGTTAAGCATGTGAACTAATTTGATTTAGGTAGGTAAGAAAAGCAAATAATTATGATTAAAGATATCCTTTTAAATAAAAAGAGTATGAGACTTGACAATGATTAAAAAATTTCAATATTTAAATATTTTAATTAGTTAGATATTTTTCTATTTTTTCATTTTATTTGGCATATTTAAAAAAAAAATTAATTTTTAATATTTTAATTAGTTGGATATTCTATTTAACTAATTTTAAAAAAAGATGAAAAATATATAACAAGAAAACACAAATGAATTGAGAAAATATAGTAATTTTCAAGGTAAAATAAAATCAGTAAAATAGACAAACCTTAATATGTAAATGGGTGAAAATGAGATGAAAGACAACAGTGATATATTAACATTATATCCTCATCAAAGTAACGATTAACCAAATAAAATATAATTAAATTTGTATAAGTCCATAAAAAAAATGAAATTTTGATGAAAATGAAAGCGGCTTATATCTATAATAAATTCTCATAATCAAATAAAATCCAATCAAATTTGAATTAAATATTGATAAAAATATAATTTTCATTTTGCAATGATGGTACGTAATATATTTATTACAAAGATATTCATTAAAATTTACATACTTAAATTTATATTGTAATATATTTTCAATAAAGTGGGTTTTTTCACTCTGAGGGTTTTCATTTGTTTCCAATTTGTTTTTTATGTTGATATTGTTGAAATTGTAATGTGTTCTACTTTGTATGCACCTGTTGGTGTAGCTTATGTTGTTGGGTCAAACAGCAAAGTGCCACTACGAAATCTCTGAGACACATTATCTTGAATCCCTTGTTTATCGGTTCGCTCAGAGATTTGAAATTATATGTATTATAAGCATTTTATGATTACCAAATTTGTAAGTCATGAGTTGTTTGTAGGTTTTTTTTATTAACATGATGTTGAATAAAAAAATTAGCATTTCAAATAAAATTTGTTTATAGAAATAATAAGTTAAATGTAAAAGGTAGATTATTTTTTAGTAATATAAAAAACACAAGTTTAAGTTTTTATTTTTAATGATAGTAATCTATAACACTTTAACGAAAATATAGTGGTTATGATTTTCCAACAAATTATGTCGGTTGGTATTTACCAACGGATACTTAAATCATTAGTGTTTAACGGGCATTTGTTATTTATAACCTTAACACCAATACTCGCCAAAATTTACCTTGAAATTAATCTATTTGGTACCGTTGGTAATCAGTCGGTAATTAGTTCTTTGGAGTTGAATAGGAAAATTAGGCGTCCAAGTTTACCAACGCAAGCTTATCTATTGAAAAATATCGGATGGTAATCGGATTTATTAAATCAGTTGGGAAACTTCAAATTGAAATTCTGTTGGTATTCCATTGGTATTTGTAGTCTCTAGAATCTTCTGAGGCACTGGATCGTCGGAACATAAACTTGCACCGCAACGTCGCAAAACAAACAAAGCCTTGTGGTGAGGATCTAGTCAGCCTCTCCAGATGTTGAAGTTAGATTCCCCTCGAAGCAAAGAAAAATTAAGGCCTGTAGTCTCAAATTTCATACCTTATTTTGTGTGATGACCTTCTTTTATAAAGAGGAAGGGGATCCGTTTTTCGTGGAAAGTGGATGATTTTCTCTCAAATCGGAAGGAGAAGGTAGCACATATCTCGCTCGTGAAGAGTAGTTATTCCTTTTAAATAGATGTTTTTCCCAAATGAAGGGCCCCAAGAGCGCTTGTCCTGCAAGATTCATGGAAGGCGTGGAAGGCGCATGTCTCTTCGAGTCTATCCGTGACATTGTTAAATAAAATCTCCAGGTGGGAGAGATGGCATCCGGAGTATGTCAACCCCTTTCCAGCTAGGGGAGGATATCTGGGTCTCGGCTCTTAAATTGGGCTCACAGGCCAGGCCGACTGGGCCAGCCTAATTATAGTCTTTAGTCGGACGAGGGCTTTTTGTTGGCTAGGGCTTGGGCCCAGCCCATGGCACCATGATGCCCCCTTTTCCTTACGGGGAGCGATCGTCCACGGCCGGAAAAAGCGTGTTGTCGGCCATAGCATGGGGAGCGATGAAGCGTCAATCTTTGATATGTTCAGCGTGAATTTTCAAATTTTTGGATCGCATTATTAGATGTGGTGGCAGAGATAACCTTAGAGTTTGGAGGTTTGCATAAAAGTGGGTGATGGAGTCAGATTGTGCGGTTATGCGTTTTCTAGCAGAGAAGGGTGATTAGACGTTGTTGAGAATCAAACTTGGTGGATTGCTGAATGAAGGATGATTGCGATAGACTGTTTGAGCGTGCTTTCCAAGCACGAACCAGATCAAAGATTGCAAGGTTTGAGTGGAGTCGGAATAGATTATCCATGTTTTGGTTGGCCTTTGGGTGGTTCTAAAACTCGAATGGAATCCTCTGCATCCAAGGATACCCTACCAAATCAGCGGGCCTTTTTGATTTCATCTTCCCCTTCTTAAGCCCCCTTTCCATCTTTCCTTGTTTCTTAGTTTTTGTAGTGATTTTTCTACTGCTTCTTCTTTGGCCTCTGCTCAGTATTCGATTCGGACGAATTATGTAACTATTTTAATATGATCGCTTGGTTGTAAGGGCATGAATGTAATGATGGATCTTTACATTTGGTGCAGTGTAAAATCGTACTTCTTTGACATTTGTGTACTTTGTTCTATCTCGATATTCACACTTTATTTTCTATCTCGGGCCCAGTTGATTCATTGTAGCAGTGGGATATTCGCGATCTGGTGAGTGGAATGCCTTATGGTAGAGATTGACGAGGTTAGAATAACGGGGCCCACTAATATCTGTATGTTCCCTTATCGTGCCACAGGAGTTGGAGCGTTGCCGAGCGAAATGGCGGGGAGTAATGGAGTTAACATCGCGTTAATGCTCCGTGGAGTCTAAGCGGTTGGTATGTAGGGAGCCATCATTGGGTTTTTCCCTCTCCCATTCTTATCATCCTCGGGTTTACATTCCCTTCACCAATTCGAAATCTTTTGCAGATACACTGCTGCGACTTTGCGTTCTTTGTGAATCGATTCTTCAAGCAGCTTACTCGATTCTCGAGTTTCTGAGTAATTATTTCCCTTGTAAGTGTGTTGAATCTTTGCTAACGGCCCTTTTCCGGCCGTAGGAAGGTCTGGGGTGAGGGTAGGTCTAGAACCTACTAGGCCCGGGTGGTTCTTGCCCAGGTTTGGTGGTTTTGCCTTTTTACCCGTTTGGTATGTGGCTTAGGGCTGATACTCGTTCTCTCCCCTCCCTCTGATATGCTTGTAGAAGGATGAGAGGTGAGGAAGAAACTTCCACCGGTGAGCGGTCGCAAGTAGGGCTTTACTCGAGGGCCAGCGTTCTACGGCGGCATCGTCATCCACGCCAATGGAGGAGTTGAGAGCCTATTGTGAGATCACCGATAACGATGACTGAAGTTGATGGAAGCGGATGAGTCCATGGGTGGAGAACCGCAATCTTAGTGTTTTACGAAGCGACTTCTTTGCGGGCTTAGCTTCCGGTACTGCGGTCGTCGGCTTGAGTTCCTACATTTTACGGGTGCCTCTGGCCCTTATCCATCGATACTATCCCAGGATATTAGCAGGTTATAGGCGTGCTAAATCTCTTATATCAACTTGACCTTCGTTGGTTGAGATTTGTTTTATTGCTCTGTAAAGGTGGATGCAGGTGGCGGATGTCGATGTCGGTCGAGTGTACGATTACAAATTGTCAACGGACTCCCCGATTCACCTAAGATGGAGGCGAAGGGTGCGCTTCTAGTAAGGGGGCCTTGGGATGAGACCCCGGGTTCCCCTGGGCTTCCGTTTAGGGTTAACCGGTCGCAGTCTTTTCCAGGTGTGTACTGGTAGGGGATTTAGTTTGTTGGTGTGCATGTGCGTCAATTTTTGTACGTAACTAATTGTGGATTATTGGTGCAGAGAAAAGCTGGAGGGGTAAGTTGGTGGAGTGGGTGGAGAAAGCAAGTGTAGCGACCCCCTAGCCCGGCCTGACCCGATTGGCGAGTCCGAACCGAAACCCCGGGGATGCCCATTTAATTCTTTTATTTTACATTTTATTAAGTTTTCTTTTTCAAAAGTGTCGTGACGAATCCACGGCGAGCCGAATGGCGGATCGAGCCGGAGCAGTTACTCGACGTTTTTATTTATCTTATTAAAACATTTAATTAATTTGTTTAGTTAACGAGCTTGGTTTAGTTTTAGACGAAGCCCACAATCATTACAAATTTCATTAATTCGGTGAGCCCGTAAAGCATTAACAAGATACATTTACAAGAAAGGCGTTACATGCCCTTTGAAATGATATCTGAAAATCAAGGTTGAGGTTTAACCACGCTTTTGTTTACTAAATACCACTTGTTCAAAAGAGATGATATGCAAATGGGTATATACTTATACACCGTACTCTCTCTATGACTTCTGCGCACGCGATCTTGTCTCCGCTGTAATACACTTTCGAGAACTGCGCCTTAGATAAAACTATACGAATGTAGCTCAACATGCATTTAACATTAAACCATGCCTATTAATTCAACATATACTCATGCTATTTATTTTCGCATGCTTTCAATTTCTAAATCATTTACCAAATCACATCATACAATTTCAATGCAACAATTCATTCCACAATTCAATTTATGATTTAAGCACATATATATAGAAATCCATTTATGCTCGTCAATGTTGGTTATTTCACTTTGACTATTCAAATCACCTTTATAATGATTCAGTTTGATGAATCCGTCCTTATTATCGACCGGTAATGCTTACACATTTATGATTTGGTCTCCCCATCGCTGACGGATGCCGTTTGGGTACCGGAGCATGTGGTATCAATTAAATGCCATATGCCATCATGGCGAATGCTAGATTGGTGCATCCCACCAGTGGGACATTTCTTCAATGCCATGCCATCATGACGGATGCCCGATTTGTGCATCCATGAGTGGGACATTGGACAATTTCGAGTGCCTTAGTAATGACCAGTCTTAGATTGAGGTGCATCCTAGTCGGGCGGTTCATTCGATATATCATTCCAATTCATTAGTTTTCCAAATCACCACATTTCAATTCCATATTCACTTTAGTATCGTCTTTTGAGATATACTCAATCCTGTCTTACTTTCATTTCATATACTCATTCACATACTCATTCATATACTCATTCCTTATACTCATTCATGTACTTATTTCATATACTCATTCACATACTCATTCCTTATTCTCATTCATGTACTTATTTAATATTCTGGGTAAACTACCAAAATACTTGGAATAAGAATAGAGTCGAATTTCAACATGCAAAAACTTGAAACGAGGAATAGAAGTCGGTCAGAATATTTAAAAATCTTTGCACTTTGATTCCAATCCCTGGAATCTCAATCTCGGTTGGCTTTTCGCCATCGTCGGTCCACTATTCCCGAAACCATTGAAACGATATTATTCGTGCGTACTAGTAGTTTTGGTTAGGATTGATTTTCAGATATTAATATGATTTCCAAATTTGACAATCTATATATAGGTGGATTCTTGACTCAATGGGCTTTTCATAGAGTCTAAGAATACCCCAATCAGAGTTCGGACGAAGGAGTTAAGACCTTCCGAAGTTGGAAGTGCATCGCCCGATCGAATCCACGGGCCCAGCGAGCTGACTGACTTTGGGCGGCTCGATCTGTCACCTCGGTCAAACATTTTCTATCCTCCTCAGGTATATGAATGTATTCTTGACTCAATGGGCTTTCCATAGAGTCGAAACACGGTGGAGTTGAAGCGAAGGAGATATGACCTTACGAGTTGGAGGTCATGCGTGATCAGCCCGGGCCCAGTGGCAGGCGGCGAGCTGGCTGACCTGGACGAGCTCGATATAACACCTTGGTCTGACATCTAATATACTCCTCAGGAATATGAATGTATTCTTGACTCAATGGGCTTTCCATAGAGTCGAACCTGTCGAGTTCAAGCGAAGGAGATATGACCTTGAAGTTGGGGTCATGCGCGGTCGATCTTGACGGTGACCTGGGTGACAGGCTGCTGAAGTGATGAGCTCAATCTAACACCTCGGTCTGACATCTAATATCTTCCCCAGACATATGGATGGATTCTTGACTCAATGGGCTTTCCATAGAGTCCAAGAACACTCGAATCGGAGTTCAGACGAAGAAGTTATGACCTTCCGAAGTTGGAGGTCATGCGCGATCGATCTGACAGAAGACTGGTAGCGAGCTGCGCTTTGAAGTGGCAGGCTGGAGTCTAACACCTTAGTCTGACATCTAATATCTTCCTCAGCAGGCATATGGATGGATTCTTGACTCAATGGGCTTTCCATAGAGTCCAATAACCTCGAATCGTAGTTCAAGCGAAAGTTATGATCTTCGAATTTGGAGGTCATGTCCGGTCTTGGCCCAGTGACCTGAAGCTGACGAGCTACCTTTAGTGACAAGCTCAGTCTAACACCTTGGTTTGACATCTAATATCTTCCTCAGGCATATGGATAGATTCTTGACTCAATGGGCTTTCCATAGAGTCCAAGAACACTCGAATCGGAGTTCAGACGAAGAAGTTATGACCTTCCGAAGTTGGAGGTCATGCGCGATCCCGATCTTGATGGCGGCACGGGTGGCGAGCTGTTTGAAGTGCGAGCTGGCTGCAGGATGGTGAGGCTCTTCGGAACGAGCTAAGCTCTACATGGCGAGTTGAGCTGCATGGCCAGTTTGAGCTCTGCATGACGGGTTGAGTTACGCATGGCGAGTTGAGCTCTTCGGGGCGAATCTAGCGACCTTTATTTGGCGGCCTCTATGGGGTGGCCAGCCGCCCCATTTATTTGTTCGGAGTAAAAAGACTTCATAACTTGGTCTACGAGGGGGTCCAATTGAAATTCAAAGCCTAACATCAAGTTCACGGACATTGGCTACACTTTCGAAGGACTTACTTCAGAATTCCCTTTATTTCTTACTCAAAGCCCCGTTCTAAGGTCGACTAGTTGACCAGAATTAGCGAAGCCCGGCAGGCCAGATTGAGCTGGGCTGACCTCGATAAAGGACTATAACTTAGTCTACAGAGGTCCAAATTGAGAGATTCAAAATCCAACATCAAGTTCATTGATGTGGCTACAACACGAAGGACTCACTACCAGATTCTCTTTATTTCTTACCCAAATTCTGCTATAAGGTCGCTGATACGTCTTATCACAATGTGGCGACTTAGGGTAGAAATGACCAAAATAGGGAAGACACACCTCTTGGGTTTTGTCGAAACTCCCGATTGATCTCTACTTGCTCTTGTCACGGGAAGGATTTTCCCTCTTGCTTCGCCGAGCCTATGGTCGATCTTTGGGAAATCTAGAAGGCTTCTCACTCTAAAATATCCCTCTTTTCTGCATTTTCCCTTCCTTTTTATGGATCACCCTTAATCGTACTTTAAAAAGGAGGAAACTTCCTCCCACTTTCCTACATGCCACATGCCCTTTCCTTGATTTTTAATTTATTTTTTATTTCTTTTTATATTTAAGGCCCTCCGTTTCTCTATTATTCTTCATTTAAGTCTCCTATTTTTACTTAGACATATAAACTTATTTACAATTGACCCTTAGGTCCCCATTTTACAATTTCCATATTTTCTCCTTTTCACTTGGGTTTATTTATGGATTCAATAATCATTTAATCAATATTCATCTAAAATTTCCAGAAAAATACCAAAGTTGGCTCAATTATACACAAAAATATATAATAAATTTTATTATAAAAATTCGGGGTATTTTGGGGCGTCTGACAACTTCGAAAAATTAAGCCGACTGTTGGAGGTTTCTGAGTGGGAGCGCCATTATAAGGTTCTCCTTACTTCAAAGAACTTAGCAGACGTGAGACGGAACCCGACTCCCTATAGCCTCCCTATCATCCTGTGCCCATTGCCTTCAAAAATCGTTGATGCAGAACATTTTGTCACTGCCGATCTGCTTCGCTTAATATCAGGCGGCACATCAACATCCGGGGTCAAACTGGAAATAAGCGGATCGGAGAGATCGGCGGCCGGTCTGTCGGGGGCCATGCCTCCCAATAGTGAGGTTCTGGTTTAGCTCGACTGCGTTTAGGCGGGGTGAAGGAATTGCATTGTCGACGCCTTCCTTTACCTATTAAGGAATGAATTTGCCCCCTAGTACTAAAGGTTAAAAGAGCGAGCGGTAGGCGAGGTGCGTACACGGAACCCGGTAGGGAGATTTATCCCTTGGGTGCATCTTGAGTCGGCCCGACCCACGGATTCGAAAGAAGGAGAGAGGAGATGGCGGGGTTACTTGGCGGGTTATGCGCGGAAGTGGAAGCGGGAAAATGTTGAGGTCGTGGCGCTCTGATCGGTCGACGGGTCAAGCCGGCTGCTGATTAGCGATGGATTCGAAGTGCGGGCCGATTATTATTAGGACTCGCTCGAGGCCGAGATCAACGATCGCTGGATATAGGGGCGATGCCTTAGGGAGTCGGGAGGCCGCTCAGGCAGCCGTAGCAGATGATCCCTCATCTTATTCAAGTTGGAAGCCGGTCGAGGCGGGTCAGGGTTGTCTGCGGGTGAAGGGCTGCGGCTTCAGATCCGGGATCTTGACCAATTCATCTCCTTGCTTTCGCCGACCGCTCCTGCGGAAGGAGGGGTATCGATACCTAGATTTGGAAGACGTTAAGCACAGTGTCCATAGTTGGAAGCCCTTTAATCGCGGGCGAATGCGGCTAATTGTCTAAGCAGTTTGTATGGAATTGATGCTCTGAATCTTTAATTAATACGCCATTGTTAATAGTGTGGGCGAAAATTACTTTGTATTTGTTCTGCGCCTTGAAAAGAAGATCTCGGTCGTAATTGATGATGGGATGCAGATCCTGGCCCGCCTTCTAACTACATCCAATCCATGCGAATTGGTAAGATAGTGAAACCTTATTTATAACAGCATCGAATCCGCAGTGTGTTCTTAATATGTTTCCTCGTAGGCGATCCTTTGCCATCGGCTTATGGCCCTCGACATCATGACTTTGAACTCGGTTGAGAGACTGGAGGCCATTTGTCGGTCGAGGCTTTACGATCCCGAGAGGCAATTTGGATGCCTCTTGCTGAAGAGGCCCATCTTTCTTCCGTATTTGGGAGTTGGAAGCGAAGAGGTTATGGAAGGCGGTCCCGGCGACGAGAGGGGGCGCTGCCGGCGTAGAGCGGCTGTGGCCCGATTAGAGATTGAAGAGATGAGCGGTGTCGGGGCACAGGTAGAAGCCGAGCTGGCCCACGTTTGGCATGTCTCGGCAGCTCACCAGGGATGCTCGGTGATGCGGTTCGTGGCCCGATAAGCCTTGGTCGTGGAGGAGGCCCATCGTAAAGGCGGGGAGGAAGAGAATGGTCGCCTAACGGATGAGCGACTGTCTTTGCTCATGGAGCTAGGGGCCGCAGGCGATTTGCTGACTTTTGGGAGAAGAATTCGCGAAAAGCGATAGGCGGAATTTGATCGCGGCGGTGATGTGATTTTCAGCTACGACTATGCTTGCTGGCAACTTTTGCACCTGACATATGGGAGTGAGCCCACTGATCAGTAGGGATACATCGACTCCTTTGACTCGAATTTTATAAACCCTTGATGCCCCCGAGTTCTTCATGTCGCTTCCCAATGTTGAGCTGTCAAGACTATTGTGCGGAAGATTTTCCCGACGAGAGTCTCCATCGGTTGGGGATGGAGTAAATTTCATAGGGGCCTCAGGCGGATCGGATGAGGCCAATCGCTACTGGCGAGGGCTAGAGGCTTGAAGTTGTCACTTTCGCTTCGTCGATACTCACTTTATAAGGCATTTTATTTTGTTTTGGCATGACATTTTGAAAGACATTTTATTTTATGTTTTTTTTTTGTGGATAAAATACTTCCCTCTGATTTAGCCGAATGGCGTAGAGTGATAATCGTCTCGATTGAACGGGATATTTTATTCGGCAATGCCTGCTCGGGATTTTATGCTGAGAGTTGAGTGATATCATGCGGGAGTCTGGTGCGAATTAGATGAGTTACCTATAATGGGCGGATAGGTCTTAATGCTTCTGCGCCATCGACTCTTATGTAGACCCGACAAGATATTAAGCGTCTTTGTAGGAATAGGTAATTTTAAATGTCTTAAATCCAGGGCTTTAAGGTTGACCAGTTAGATGTTATCTACACTAGGCCAGACATGTCATTTTCTGCACCATCCGGGCCGGATAGGTAATTTTCTGCGCCATTCGGGCTTTAGGTTGACTAGTTAGATGTTATCTACACTGGGCCGGACAGGTCATTTTCTACGCCATCTGGGCTTTAGTTTGACTAGTTATATGTAATCTAACTAGATGGGATGGAATCATTTTACATTGTCATCGGGCTTTGAGGTTGACCCGATTAGATGTTATCTAAACCAGTGGACAGTAATTTTCGCCATTCGGGTTTAGGTTGACCCGATTAGATGTTATCTAGCCAGAATTTGGATAGGTCATTTTAACGCCATCAGGAGCTTTAGGTTGACCACTGAAAGGAAAAATGGACGACATATGTGTTGATATTTAATCATTCTTTATTGATAATACCTCTTAAGATGTGTAGCGTTCCACATTCTAGGTACAGGGGTCCCATTAAGTTTATCTAAAGCGTAAGACCCGGATTCACCGGCTCGTGTTATAAGATATGGTCCTTCCCAATTGGGTTGGAACTTTCCTGCAGTCGGGTCAGTTGTATTCTCAAATACTCTTCTTAGGACCAGGTCCCCTGGTTGGAACGTCGAGGTTTGACCCGTTTGTTGTAAGAACTTGTCAATCGGCATTGGTAGGACACTATACGGATTGCTGCGACTCATGATTCATCATTTGTATGCAGATCCTTGATCAACTAAGTCGCATTCCCACGTTCGGGCGTGCGTCGAATGGTAGGCATACCCGATTTATGTAGGGATTATAGCTTCATCCATAAGTAATTGCAAATGGGGATATCTTAGGTTGGTTCTTGACTTGATGGATTAATAAGCCCAAAGTACCTCGGGAGTTCATCCACCCATTTGCCCACAAGCTGAATCAGTGTTTCTTGATACATGTGAAGGGTTTTGTTTAGCGTCTACCGGACCATTCTTTGTGTGGATGTCTGTGGGGTGGAGTATAGATTTTTTATTTTCAATTCCTGACATAAGTTTCGATAAACCCAGTTGTCAAATTAGGGCCCATTGTCGGACATAATTGATATGGGAATGTCGAACCGACATATAATATTTTTCCAGATAAACTGAGTAACATCCCTATCTTTGATTGAGAGGAGAATGCCCATTCTCGATCAATTTGAAATAGTCGATGGCCTGACAATAACTTCTTTTAGGTTGGCGCGGGTTCGACCATATCAATCCCCATCGGGCAAAGGGCCAAGGGCCGAACAGGATCAGATCTCGTGACCGCGATTTCCGAGACAAGAGCAAAGTCGGCCAGTAGCTATCACACTTTCAAGATAATCGCGCACCGCCTCATGGTCAGTCAATACACTGTTGCAATGGATACAAGTTCATCGCCAGATGATTTCAATATTCCTTCATGCGCCGCTTAACACATAATACTCTTCGTGCCGTGCATTTCGCATATGAGCCACCCAAGCGGATCGTCAATAGCCGCTTCATCAACTAAGGAAAATCTACCGGGACCGACTTAAAGCTCGCTGCCTCATTTTCACTGGTGGAGTCAGTCTTGCTTAGATATAGTGTTGTGTGGTCTATCCATGATAAGAGGCCCTATCCACTTGATTTATTTCCAAGGGGATGCAATCGCTTAAACTAGCCGATAGTGTATAGGTAGGAATATAGTTTTAGTGATTGGTGCAGAAGCTTGGCCATAGCCGTGGCAGACCGCCTTTCATTGTGAGTCCTCGGGGAATATGCTCCAACTCCGTATCGGGTCCAGCCTCAAGCGCTTGTTTCACTTCTGAGACGATTTCACCATTCAGTCTCGATTCGACCCTCGTTAACTCGTCTACCAATCGGGAATCACTTCGACTAGAGCTTACCGCACGTGGCCATGAATGAGGCCCACAGATGGCTTCTCAGATTCTAATTCATTGTTGTGAGGCACTAAACCCGGTAGCCTGATTGCCGTTTGACCTTATCCCCGTACGGGATTTTAATCAGAACCACGCCCACCCCGCTTGTCCGGACGCCCACAATATTAAGCTCCACCAACTAGTCACGTGGCTCGACCTGGGAGCTCGCTATGTCAACTAGCACCCGTCCCCAGAAAGACTTGGGTTTGGGATTGATAGTCAGACTCGCTTAGTCTGATTGCTCCAAGAGTCATTCTTCGAGCAGGTCGCTATGCATAAGGCTTCGAGAGGAAGGGCCTGCTAGTTCACAATGGATGCTCCCCGGAAGGCAGGGGCGGCTTCGGTCACAGAGATCCGGAGGCTAAGGCGGTTTGCTCAAGATGGTTATACTGCCCTCAGATCGGCTAAGGATTTTCACACGAAGAATACACAGCCTCGCTTTCCGTGCCTTTATTCTCTTTCAACAATGAGAAGGCCATCGTTATATCTAAGACTCCGCCAAATAGATGAAGAGAGAGTCTCGCCTGCTCGACTCATGAACTCCGGGGTTCGGCAACACGCTTGATCCTCAATAAAGTCTGACACATTCTTCATTCCATCCGGTCCGATTAGCTCCCCTGAGGGTGGCAAAAAATGGCTTTAAGCTGCTTAGAACCAGAAATAAACCGTCCCAAGGCAATGACCCATTCACATTGCTGCACCTCTTTCTAAAGGTCACTGAGACTCTAGATAGTTTAAGTCGAGGTCAGCCCTAACCTCTCTAAGTCATCATGAATCCTAGAACCGACCTCGCACCGAATCTCGAATGCACATTTTGAGAGGTTGAAGCCATACCATAAGTCCTCGGGAGATCAAATACACCATCGCAAATGCATAATGTGATCCAACCGCTCCTTGGACTTTATCAACATATCATCTATATACGCATAGTTTTTCCGAATAAATGATCAAACATCTTCGTTACTCGCCGATAGGTGGCTCGGTTATTTTTAACCCAATGGCATTACGCCAGAGAAAAGCCCCGCTAGAGTAGTGATAAAAGACTTTCCGCATCAAAGTGGGTATTACTGTGGATCGATGGCGTGTGCATCGAGAACGCATCTAGAAATGACAAACATGCCATGCCCTGGCGCGCGGATAATCCGATTCATGGCAAAGGGAAGCTTATCCTAGGACACGCGCTGTTAAGAGATCCCGTGATAGTCTACGATACTCCACTTGCCTCCTTTTCTAACTACCACTGGCATTAGCAAGCCATTCCTGCATTTGACTTCTTTGATAAACCCAAATTCTTCAAAAGGTTATATCTACTTCTAATGATGATCCGATGGCTGCCGGTAAAGCGCTGCATCACGAACTAATTCATGGAGGCTGGGAGAACATTCAACTTCAGGAAGATTCACGTGGCTTATCCCCTGCTGGCGTCCTAATGGGTCCGTGTGAACACGCTGACGCTAAAGATTTAGTACTTGTCGCACCCGACCTTTCTTCCCAATCAAGAGGGAACTAACGAGGTGCACCTATCCTGCCACCCATGAGCACGATTCCGTGGATCTAACGCTAATTGTTCCGTTTCTGTGCTACCCAGACGACAGCTCTAATTTCTATGATGAGGCGAAGCCTCGGGGCGAGCTATCTGTCCTTACCTTGGCGTACGCAATTGACAATTGATACCACCCACGAATACTTAATTGGGCTACCCTCGGAGGTCAACTCACCGATGCAAGGAGATGAAAACCGAGTCGTGGTTGGTCGGGATTGCTTCATGGCATACAGGTTCTTCCATGATAAAGATTTGCACGACCAAATCTTCAACCATCGAAACAATACTGGCTAGTTACTGTCCTACCTGACAGAGAGCAATATCACCCAATCACAAAGTGGGAAGGCCCGTCAATCCAGACAGTACCGCTGCAACCGAACCGAGACGACCGAGTGGACTTTCATCCGCTTGAAGGTCGAGGCGAAATTACTCCGAAACGCAGACCGCCCTGATCAAGGACTCCTGCGGCACATCAAAAATTGTTAATACACAAGGTGAGTATAAGCGCATCATAATGGGGAGGATGACCTCGGGCCAAAGCGATAGAGGTGAAAGATATGGGCCATCAACCTTCATTGAACCGATGTGTCGTTCCTCCTGGTAATCGATGGTGTTTACTCGCTCGACTAGTCACACGGAAAGCATTTTTCATCTCTACCCTCTGGGGATCGGTATTTACCATCGACGGCCTCCCAATACAAAGTTGATGGTGGGCCTGGGTTCCGGGCGGATGCTCAAGAGCAATAATAGCTCTATCTACGTGTGGACACGCCTCGTTCCGCTGCCTAAGCCCCGACGAACCTTCGAGGTGCCACCCGATTAATCTTTCTACCAAGAACTTCGTGCCTGCAACGATTTGTTTCATGGTCAGGTCCCCGTGGTCACACCTTCAGACCAATTACATTGGTCCGCATTTGAGATCGCATTTGGCGCAGGGCCATTTAAAATCGAGGTGGTCCCGCATTTAGGGGGAGCAAATGCGCCAAGGGAGAGTGCTGAGGGGTGAATCGGGATACCTTTTTTTTTTTTTACTATTCTCGGGGGCGCTAATTCTCGCTTCCGCTTCCTTTATGTTCGCCGCTCTGCGGCGCTCGCCTTCGCGCTATCACCGCTTCGCGAGGCGCCCGAATATTATCCTCCGGGAGCTTAGCATTTCTCCGTTCCCACCGACAGGCTTCCATTGTTGCGGTGGATCAAGGAAAGAGACCGGAAGAAAGGGGTAGCGCCTGCACTGCTTCTTCGTGGTTCTAAGACCGCATCCATACTATAAACATCACGTGTCGACAAATTATCAAAATCTCCGTTAAATCCCGATGGATTCGCCATCCCGCCAAGATGACTGAGCTAGTTGATGTTTCCTTTCTACCAAATGGAGCACGTATATCGAGACAAACGTAGTTTCACAATTCGCCGGTATCGAGTTTAGAGACCCTCTTGGAAGCTTCGTGGAACTGTGCCGTATTTGACCTTTCAGCAGCAGGAATACCTACACGTAAGTCGATCGCTCTTGTTAAGGATCACGCAGATGGCGCCAATTGTAGTCTCCGTAATCTTCGAGCCATCGGGATTGTGGGAATATAAAACTCTGTCTCAGAATTCATCCAAAACAAACCAAAAACGTAGCTTCCACGCCTCTGATGTTGGCTAGATTCCCTCAAGCAAGAAAATTGTGACTCCTTTCTTAGTCTCGGTCTCATACTTTATTTTAGGTGATGACCTTCTTATCAAAGAAGTAGGATCCGCTGTGGAAAGTGAATGATTTCCCTCTCAAATCGTATGAGAAGGTAAGTACATATCTCGAGACTAAAGATATTCCTTTTAAATAGATGTGTTTCCCTTAACGGCGTGTGGGCCTCTGAGAGCGCCAGTCCACACCTCAGATTCATGGAAGGGAGTGGAAGGGAGTGGAAGGGCGCATATTCTCTTCGGGGGAGTCTATCCGGCAGCATTTGTTAAATAAAATCTCCAGACATGACAGATGGCATCCGGAGTATGTCAACCCTTTCAAAGCAGGAAGGATATCCGGTCTTGGCCTTAAATCGGGTCAAAGCCAGCCGGCCGGGCCAGCCAATATAGTCTTTAGCCGATCAGGCCTAAGGGTTAGAGGTACCGGGCCAGCCTAGGTACTCCACATGCCAGCACGGACCAACGTATTTTGTCAATTGATAAAACCGATCGTAAATCACTGCTTTTTTGTAGTGACGATTAAGAATTAAGATACAAATGACTTTTCTCAATACAAAGTTAACAAATTTTTTTTCCATAAGGTTTATTATGAAATTGAAAATATTATTTCTGTTGGTGGTCAGAGGCTTGTTTGATAAAAAATATCTCTAACAAGCTGTACATGTTTAAAAATTTAGAAATAAAATGGTGTTTCGAGGGGTGTGGGAATTAGAAAATAAATAAAGGGTCTAGGAGTTGACTTAGTTTGTTTCAGCAAGTGCCTTGTTGGCTAAGTGGTTCTTCCCTTTCAACTTCAACCATTCTATTCAAATTTCATCCCAGACCATATATTTTCTATGCATTTATTTGATCATCCTTCATATTCCAAGCTAGTCGTTTCTTTTTCCCAGAAAATATCTATACTCTGTTCAAAGTTTCCACTTTTCTGAATTTGAAGAAGCTGCCAACTTCATGGAGAATCTGCTCACTCGTTTGCCAAGGAGCAAATCCATGACTCTAATCTCCTAAGCTTCAATCAAATGGACCAGCTGAGTTGGAAGCCAGATTCAAAGAAGCTGAAAAGCTGGTTCAGAAATGGAATCGTAGGATCGGATTCGGATTAATGAAGAAGTGAGGAAAAAAATTGGTAAGCAAATGACTTCATTTGTGTACATTCTATCCTCGACATCTTGTCGTTTATTTATTAATGATGATTTGATTAAAAGACTTTGTACCTTTCCGAATTATCCATTAATTTTTGATCTTATTTTGACAAAATATTTTTCTTGTTTTCTTGTGTAAACCATTATTTTTTTTTAAGAGAGGCATAAATACATTAAATAGAAAATGATATTTTAGTTTAAATTAAGTTATTTTTTCAAGAAATATCAGTGTTAGATTTATAAATTTTAGGATTATTTAAGGTTTGTTGGAAAGATTAGTTGATAAAAATAAGAGAAAGAAAACAAGAATAGCAGAGATTTATGTGATAGTATCTACATATCCTCTCTCACTTCTCTCGCTAGGCTCCGCTCCGTTCCGACATTTGTCTTACCAAGGTTTTTTAATCTGTTGAATCAAAAAAAATCAAGAATACTTACTCGTTGGTCCTGATCAGTTCGAAAAAACTTGACTGAATCGATGTATGTCTTCAATGCTTCAATGTGTTATCTAATACTAGAATTGAAATCTCCTTCCACAAATCGAACACCCTTTTTCTTTCCGCTTCTTTCGACTTCTTTTCAACCATCCCTCTCATACGCTATGTAGCATGGGTGAGCCGAGCAAATGGCTCAAGACAACCGCTCAACTTCCTTAGCATACGGGTCGGCCGGTCTAGCCCATAAGGACCCACCCCAAGTCCAACATTCCACTCGCCTACCTGGCCGGGCTCATCAATCAATGTGATAGAATTTTATATTCGCACCAGAAATCATTCATACAGTGAAAGGACTGCGAATTAAGCACACTGACAATGGGAGCTCCAAGAGTAGAAACCCCATACGTGCCATATTGAGACATCAACCTCAAAATATATAATTAATCCCAAAAGTGTACTTATATATATACCCCAAACATTTTGAATTACACATAATCGAGTATTATTCAACTCTTCACTTATACCAATTCATCACAACGATAACAAGACTTAAATCATATCAAACTCTCGAGTGAGATGATTCGACCAGTGAATACAAGCAAAAAAGTGTAAAACCAAAAATGTTCTTTCTTTCGCCTTATATCAATTAGATCCGATCCCGCTTCTAGGAATGCACCTTTATGTCGAATCTTTCCATGACCATAGGATACACCTAAGGTAGCAAACATTAATACATCACATCATGATATAGTCAAAAGCCAAGTAAAGGGTAAAGTGTTGAGATTCATATCAAGATCTCTTAAGGACTCACACAATGAAGAAGCTGTGGATCCATTCTCGACTTCCCGACAAAGTCAACAATTAGCACATGCAAAAGATGAAATGCATGTTACGGCAGAGCTTTCTTTTTCATCCTAAGAGCTAAAGAATGTATGTCTTTGCTCTCCTCGTTAGAGGTAATCTACTATACGAGTCTTAGCTTTGTCACCAATCACAAAGGCTAACCCGAAATTTCATCTTCTCACCGCTTACTGCGTTGACGACTAATTTCACAATTCTGGCTTATCATATAGACACATGAACGGGTGGGGATACATTCACGCCTGCTTCTTCTATTTAAGAACCTCATCTCGTTCTAACCAAGGCGACTTCAAATTTATGTCTTTGAATTAAATTTACTTCTCCCATCAAGGCCAAGTCGCTTAATCGAGCGCCATAATTCAAAGAGTCTCATCTCTACTCACCTTACGCAGAGGCAGACGTCGCGTGTGAGTGAGCTAATCTTACTATCGACATACTTTATCAATTTGCATAACTCTACTCTACAAGATAACATAAAATAAATGTGTCAATATGCAAATTCAAGTAAATTATTCAACAAATCGTAGTTATCCTAATCACTGTTATTACATTCGCATAAGCCCAAGGATTTAACATGTCTATGAATACATCCCTGCCTATTGCCTTGCAGTGGGTCAGCCACCATATTGCTCAGAAATGTATTTGTGACTTAATGTCTTGTCAAGAATTGCATCTCAAATATAGTGATATCTTTTCTTGATATGTTTGGTCTTTCCATGATATTGACATCCGCAACAAACACGCAACAGAAGAATGTTACAAAAATTGTCACGGTGCTCTAATGTCGATTGACAATTTCTAAATGCCGTAGGAAACCTCAACCAAACCGCATCTCAGTCGCGCGAACAAGCCACGCATTCACCTCCACAGACAAGGCTACACAGATTGCTTTTGCTACTCCATAGTATAGCTATCATTTAGAAAGAAAGATAATCCCAAGTCGACGGTAATCGGACAACATCACCTCCCCAAGATCGTAGCAACCAATCGCACGCGAAATCCTTCCTCATAACACAAAGATGTAGTATGAAGCCTCGTGATAATGCGAAAATCCTTCGACGCCATCCAGTGTTTTTTGACCGTGGTTTGATTGAAACCACTAATCAAACCAACAAAGATAACATATACCGGACGCAGTACATCATTTGCTACGAGACTAACATCGATATCACCGGCATAAGGTACTGGACATTTTCTTTCTCTTTCCGGAGTCTTAGGACACATATCAAGACTTAGCTTAAACTTTTTTTCAATGTGGGTATCCATCGGCTCATGTATTCGCGATGTGATAGTTTCTTAACATCTTTTTACGTAAGTCTCGAGATAAACCCAAAAGCCTTTTAAACGATCTCTTATGATCTTCACACCAAGACGAGCGCCAGCTTCCACCTATCTTTCATTTCAAAGGCTGATGATAACCACTTCTTAGTAGTGTCAATAATCTCTTCGCTATTTCCAGCCTAACAAAATGTCATCTATTATACAAGGACAAAATTACAAAACCAACACTTAACGCTTTTAAAGAGAGGATACTGAATGGTCTTCTTCCATCATCGCAGCCATCCCTTTGATCGCTTATGAAACTTGATGTTCCATTACCTAGATGCTTCGCTTGGAGACCATATGGATTCGAGCTTGCAAACTTTGCACTCTTTGTCTTTTAGATTCAAAACTTAAAGGTTGATCCATAGATTTCTTCATCTAGTTCTCCATTGAGAAACAGTACAAACACAACATGACACACAATAACAATGTAATAATAAATAATATCATAATTCTAAGTCCATATGTGCGACTATAGCTAGAACGAGGCTTAACTGGCAATTCTCACAATGTGTGAGAATGTATCTTCATACCAATTCCCTTTTTGCGGTGTAGCCTTTGCTACCACACGAGCCTTATATCTTTCTATGGACCCATCCGCCTTCCGTTTAATTTCGAGAGATTTCAATGGACTTTCTCCTGGTAGATCAAATCAAACCTGCACTTGATTAGTTCTCGACTCCATTTCTCTTCCATAGCTTTACTCCATTTAGGACCGTATAGAGCCTCCTGTAATTGCTTCGCTCTTCGTCATCCCGTGAGCAATCATGAATACGCCCCTCAATCCCCAACCAGACGACGAATACGCCTATGGATGCTTCGACGAGGCTGAGATTGCTCATGATCTTGCTCCATAGGAGTCTGACTGCATTATGTCGTTCCCATTTTCTCCTCAGAGGATTAAGAGTGTCCTCTAATCCATCTACCTGCGGGTAGGTAGCCATTTTCTAGATTTTCATAAAATTGAAAATCTTTATTAACCTTACCACCTTCACAGAAAGTCCTCTTTCTAAGAAAACGACATCACGGACTCTAGCTCATTACGCCCCATAAGCTTTTTTCACCAATGAAAACAAATCCTCGAGGTGAGTATCTAATGAAAATACACTTCTTCCCCTAGGACCAAGTTTCCCATATTGACGAGTATTATCATGGAATGTCGCACACCCTCAAGGAGTAAATTTCCTAAGTCGTTTATCGCCATTCCATAATTCATAATGGGTGGAGGGGTCAGATGCAGAGGGCACATGATTAAGTATGTAGGCGTAGCTAATAACGAGATCTCCTTAAAGAGATAGTTAAATTACCATACTATCATCGACCTAACCATGTCTAAGAGGGTTCTATTCCTCCTTTCTCAAGAACCCATTTTGTTGCGAGTGTATGAATAGTTAAATATTTAGCTATAATTCTTTCATCACAAACTTTTGAATTGATCTGGATAGATAAAGTCGTACCACCTCGACGCATTCTGTTTTGATCTTTCACGCGACTGATTCTCTACCAAATTAGTATATCGTCATGTACCAATGCGTCGATCGAGAAATCAAATAAACATGACCACAAAACGTGTGAAACTATCTATAAAAGCGATGAAGTAGTTCCGCACCATGCCTAGCCCTCATTCAAAGGGTCCACGTGATGTTCAATGAATAAGTCAGAATGACTAATGACTCTCTGCTTTGCCAAATGGTAATCTAGTTGTTTTTCCAAATAAAGGTAATGCTCACACAAGTAATTTTACTTCGCGAGTGATCCCAAGAGACCTACTGAGCCAATCTATTTAATCGGTCTCGCCAATGTGTCCTGTTCAGCATGCCATAAAATACTCAAAGATAGAAACAGAACTGGAATTACCAACAACATAGATGTATCGAACTCGTCATTCAAGATACAATATTAGTGGTGTCCAACACCATAACCATCTAACACATAGCCGTAACTATAATAAACGCTGTCCTAAATACTTTTACACAATCCTTATTAAATATAAGGGGAAACCTGGCTCTAGTAGAACAAGAATGCAAAACAAGATTTCATCGAACTTTAGAGTTAATATTATAGCACATCATGAGATAAAGCTGCATAATTACCTCAGCCTAGCTCGCAGTACCGACATCCCAGCACGTCGCGGGAAGCATTATTCCCCATGTATATACTTTATTGCCTTAGAATTGGACAATTCCACATAAGTCGTTTCGATCCTCAAGCATTGAACTGGTCGTCACGAAGCCCATAGCTCCAAAAAGGAACAAACAAAGAAGCATTAGTTTTACTAACATATGTTGGGAGAAAACAAGCTCGTGCAAACAATAATTTTCACTCAAGCAAAATCACGAGAAGTGACTGTGTTTGCCACGCTTAAACAAGCTGTTTTCATGTCATTGCTTCATCAGCCAAGGCTATTCACTAGAACTTGCTTATTTCGCCTTTTGGAAACCCTTACCTTTCCAATTTTTTCTGCCTAGAGCCTTTGCTCTCGCGATTTGGATTCACTATGAAAAGCTTCATTAGCGTGTTTCTAGAGAGCGCACGATCTTCCTCGCTCAACATGACGAGCACACAAGTTTTGATGTTCTATTACGGTAAAGGTTAATGTGACAGTTCCCAATTGCCTCAAGAAAGAGCGACAACAGATCGACTTGTCGCTTCATCGGGCCATGCTCATGCCCCGCAGCCTCAATTCATCATCATGTTAGACATGATCGTGATAGCGCTTCTGCAAGGCTATTCTGCCGCTTAAACGATATAAAACTCGAGGGTTAACGTCGATTTAAGTCTGCTGTCGGTGTCTCCACCATACGCTGAACTCAATGATCCCCAAACCGCTGAGTCGAACGGCTTCAAATCGCAAAGATCAAATCATTTTTCGCGTTATCAAGATCAAAATGCGAAGCAACACGATCTTTGGCGCCAGAGGGCTTGGCAGTTTCCAAGTCTCGCCTATAACAGAAAGCGTGCAAGAGTTCGCTTCAAAGTGTTCACCATTGGTCAGGTAATGGCTTCAAGATGCTTGCCCTCCGTGAGATATCATCAATCTACGATGCCAAACATTAAATTTTTTTTATCTGGCTTTGTTTCATGGTTCAAGTCACGTATTACTGCCTTTTGTTGTGTTTCATTTCAACTATATAGAGACAATTACTTAACAGGATCATGTACAATTCAATTTATTAATAATGCTTTGTTATATCGTACTAATTAATTAATAATAATTTAAATATGCAATAAATAACGAAAAGTAATGTTACACATTCAATCAATTTTTGTCAAGATAATCAATTGTTATTATTTAATTTAAACATGCTACAATACTTTTGGGTTATTAGTGGTATATATATTGCATAAATCTACCAACCTAAAAACCTCCCACTATCAGAATATTTCCATTCATGCTCATCCAATGTAATTAAATTAAAAATTACACAATAAACATGTCTTTAATGAAAAACATACATCAAGTGCATAAATATGTACATACATAAAGAAATGTACTGGAAATATCTACAATATGACCTAAAAAAAATATATATCACATGCCTGGTACATAATCAGGATCATTAACAATGTCATCTAAGTTATCATCACTATGTCCACACCTGTACCATACTCTCATACCACGAACTAATCTAACAAGAAAAGTTCCAACACCTTGCGCTTCATTCAAATTCCTCGATAATACCCATATCCTTAAATTGACTTTCCTCTCAAGCAATATATCCTCAAATGGTGGAGACAAAGCCCAAAGAGCCTTTAACTTTGTTTCAAGGTTTTGACCTAACTAAATTCTCATCTGTTTATAGAAACATCGCGACAATCTTGGTTTGTTGCTCAACATAAGAACTCCTATAAACATCACGCTTTTTCAACAGATGGTAATCCAACGATACATAATCTATACGCTTCAGAATCGTATTTGTAACGCGACTCTTCTTATACGCCAATACCCAATTCATTTGTACTTATCCACTTTTGCCACACAAATAATCACAACATATTATCAATTAACCTTTTAATTAGTTAATTAAATATACAATTTAATTTTTCAATAATTCAAAATTTGTGAAAATCAAGATAATCAGAGGTAAATTAAGAACTAATTATCTAAAGAAAAATTATAATTTTCTGATTATAATTTTCTGATTTGTGTGGCTTGGGACCCGAATTTCAGTTTGTCTCTGTGAATTTAGTGCTAGAGAATAGAATCTGGTTCTTTTCCAGCAAATGCATGCTTCTATTCAAAACCTTTAATATTACTCTCCTTTAATACATGCTTATTCTAAATCTCACTGAATCTGGTTCTCACTCCTTTTATTATTACTTCATCCACATTGGAAATATCAAGCTTTATTACTTGCATTCAAATTCGATTTCCACCACACAGGCACTTGGTACAGTAATCGTGGCCAAGGTGGCTGTAACGGTCCAGGCTCCTTCTTGGTGGTCATGGTCCAAGACTGTTTTGCCATAATTCTGCCGAAGAATTGTTATCATTATTTGCAAATCATAAAACCGATGTTATCATTGCAGCTCCCGTTTCCTGCAGCCCTAACGGGATTTCCCGACATTTATATTCACATTTATAAATGTTACTTAGATTCGAAAATTTTCCCATAAAATTTACCCATTTTCTGATCGGACTGATCAATAATTTTTTTTTTTTTTTTTTGAGCAACTCATTTTCTGGGACCCACAAAGAATTCAGACTGCAAGTTCAGAACTGATGTGTGAAACAGATCTGATCATGTTCCGTTTCAGAAAAGTTGATTTAATGAAGCACAAGATTTCATATTCTATATATATCCATTATGCTGGCAATCGTGAAAAAAAAAAAAATTTACCAGACGCATGTTGAGTATGACTACCTTAAAAATGGCATGGGTGTTCTTATCAGAATTGTATAGTTTCGATCTTTACCCACAAAATTACCACATTCAAACATGAAAGCATACATAAACTGCTCTGATACCATTATCAATAAAAAAATCGCTAATTACTTACTCGCTTGGCCGGCTCAAAAACTTCGATCAATCGATGAAGGCCTTCAACGCCCAATGCTGTTATTCCACCATTAACTTGACCTTCGAAGTCCGAACACCTTTTTTTCTTTCTGTGCAAAAGTCTGAATCTTTTCGTTTTCAGAATTTCTTTTTTGAACTATCCTCTCATGTATGTTTATCGTATATAAGTGTTGAGAGCAGTTG
Source organism: Tetrastigma voinierianum (assembly GCA_016808115.1). Classification (NCBI taxonomy): domain Eukaryota; kingdom Viridiplantae; phylum Streptophyta; class Magnoliopsida; order Vitales; family Vitaceae; genus Tetrastigma; species Tetrastigma voinierianum. The sequence goes on along the minus strand of JAEQBH010005257.1, from coordinate 10,073 downwards.
TCTCCAAGACAACTGCCTCAACTTCCTTAGGCATATGGGCTGGGTTGAGTCTAGCCCATGTGGGTGACCCAGCCCAAGCCCAACATAATCAAATATTTCTTTTTTGAACAGGTACGACAAAAGTGGTTGAGTTGGTCCCTAGGCAGTCGAAGCTGTCAGGATGAGAATCTGGAAAGGCTAATTGCTGGCAAGAGGAGGCTGCTAGACCCTCTAAAAAGTAGCTCTAGATTTTAAATTTTGAGCTGTGATAACAAAGCATATCAAGTTAGACCTATTTTTTCTGAGGGAGAACTTAATCCTTTTGTAAGATTGAATCTCACTTCATTCTATACTCCATGTTGGAGCTTAGTTTCATTTTTTCTGCTTTATTTGGTATGCTTCTTCCCTTTGATCTCTCTCGGGCTTGGACTACAGACATTCAGAGCTTGCATCACAGGATGCTTCATAAGACCAAAATTTAGCTGAGGAGAAGGAAGCACTTAGAGAAATAAACAAAGCCAAAGGAGGGCTTCATCATTTTTGGAAGAGCTTAATTCTAGTGTAAGATTAAACTCTAATTTCTAGGATATAAACTGACTTCATAAGTTCATAAAGTTTATCCCATCTTGGAACTTTTTTTCTGCCTAAGTTACCTCGATTAATTTACTCCATAGCTCACTCACAAATTTATTCAAGGTTAAAAAAGTGATGTCAGAAACTCTGGACATGTGGGTGTTTAATTAAACATTATTCGATTTAAGGCCATTTTCTAACGACAGATTACCGAGATATTAAAGTAAATAATGGCAAGATTCTTGATCGAAAAAAATTCATACACGTATGTGGAACATACGAAAGAAATTGAGGCATTTATGCACTTTATCCTCGTATTTCGAATAGTCAAAGAGTTGGTTATTTTGGTTTCTTATAAACTTTTTAACTTCTTCCCCCTTATCAGCCTTTTGAAGCAGATCCACTGTCTGTACCAAAGGATGGAATACTTGAAGGAAAGAAAAGTTCAGCTGAGAAAAGGAGTCACAGAATCAAAGTATGCGTCAAAGGTAAAGGGACAACATGATCTCTAATGCTAATTTGAAGGAAAGACTTGGATTCTGGTCCCAAAAGAATCTATAAAGACTCAGATCAAAGTATAGTCCCTATATTTTTAGTTCCAATTAGAGTGCAAAGGAACAACATGTTCTAATTTATTTTATTCATAGTAGGTTATCAATACTGAATTGGATGGAATGAGGAAGAAACAAATGTCCATCAAGGCTGAAATTAAACAATTAGAGAAAGAGATGGAGGCAGTGGAAAAGTGTATAGGTTCTTCACAAGAGGAATTGGTAGCTATAAACCAAGAAAGGAAAAGGGCAGTGAAACACCTTAACGAACTACGAAAACGATGCAATGAAGCAGTATGTTTGCCTAATCTATTGACATTAATTTTACTATATTTTCACCTTTTATTCAAGAATTTTATGCATCTTTCCTGTTAGGCAGTAACTAGAATTTTGCCTATGAGTTGACCATGATAAACATCAAACAAACCAGATCAAATTTGCTTTGTCTCACTGGTAGTTTGCTTCTTCATTCTTTCATAATGTCTTCGATTACATATCTATCACTTTTGCATAATGGCAGATAACAGGCTACAAAAAATGAGGAATATCAACAAGATTATCAAACGGTGGGAGTGATGATCAGGAAGCCAAGATATATAAACCGCTTGATCTGGAGCTAGAAATGGAGTATTTACAAAAATCTAGTGAGAAAACCAAGCCTTGAATGGGAAATCATTCAGTAAATCAATATCAAATTCTAGTTTCAGAACTAGAGGAATCCAAGCTTGTTTCTGTATTAATATATCATTGAAGTCTTTCACAGGAATGAAAATGGAACTCCAATGTATAACACAATATGTTGTTCTATAAGTTGTATCTGGGTTTCTTGTTGACTACTTGTTTGATATTGTCAATCGATCTCCTAGCTAGTTGGCTTCATGACTTGGGGGATTGTAATTGAAAAAAATAAAAACTTTTTGTTTTGTTAGAAAAAAAAAAGAAGAGATTAACCCATAAAACATGCAGAAACACAAGAGATTAGTCACGTGATTCGGCCAATGTGATGCCCCAAAACCCGGGGGTCCGTTGACCAACCGTCAACTTGCGGAAAACTCGTGGATGTGACCCGATACCGCACTGCTATGTCCCATTCACTCAGATCCAATTTACAAAAATCTGACAAAGCTTCTCATTTGTAGAGGAACTCTATCCACCCCAACCCGTACAAGTATAATAACAACATAACCCATCCGGGGCCCAATATAACACAATGGCCGCGTCGGGTCCATTATGGGTAAAAGTGGCCCTATCGGGCTCATTTATCCATAGTAAAAAATATACAAGGGTATATCACAATAGTCCTTAAGAGTTTAATTACAACACTCTTATATAATATATATATATATATATATATATATATATATATATATATATATATATATATATATATATATATATATATATATATATATCAAACTGACACTTTGTTTACTAAATGACTATCAAAGCCACAATCCGCTTTCACAATTTCGACTCGAATTTAAATCATTCGCCCACCTGTACACCCTATACCTAAAATATTTTCCCATGAAGGGTGAGCCACGCATAATAGAGTAAATTCAATAAGCCACTCACCACCTAAGTACATGCAATGGTCATGTTTTTAAACACTTCACATTCACATACCAAGTAAAAACATGCAATTTCTACTATGGAATCCTACATGCCATGAAATGAGATGAGACTCAATCATGTACCCTACACCCGAGTCCTTATCGACTCACATCTTACCCAAGTCCTTACCAACTCCTACCACACAATGTGATGTCAAAGTGTGATAAAACCCATCATTTGTGGATTACATTCAATGATCATTTTACAATAAAATTCATTTGTTTTCAAATCAAAAGTTTTTTGATGTTACACCTCAATGGTCATTTATACTCAAAACCATGTGTCTTTTTGGGCCGGTAGCTAATTTTGGGTCTCACCATAGGCTTCACACGCCTTCCTACACTTTCACGGGCTTTCACCGTCTTCACCCGATGGGGTATCTATTCCTACTTGCTATTACCCGACACATATTTTCATTTTCATGTATACAACCGTGCGACCTTGTTGGACATTGTCCCACCATATCGAGCCCACCCAATCAAACACCAAACGCAATATTGATTATAACCATGCACTCACACCCATGTCATGTGATGTTCTCGTGCATAAATGCAATGCGATGGGCCATTGCATGCTATATCATGCCACATGCATAATAAATGCTACATGGACACATAATTTCACATCGCTTACCGGGTGTCATGAACAATCACATCACCTGCATATGACTTCCATATATCATTTCATTCATGTCAATATATCATGCACACATATATCAACATCAACATACAACATGTCATTTTATATTCAAGCAATGACACACATACAATCAAGCCATGTGATAGCCATTTGCACATAGAAATCCATCACATGTCAATAATCTAGAACACACATACTGACATCCACCAGGTCACTACTTAGTCAATGACACTCGATCCTTGAGGCCAAGTGTGACATATACTATGCCCCACAAAATGGGCCACAAACGGGGCCTCAATATGCCATAAACAAAGCATCAACCGCCCATCCACAAGGCTCAATCATGCCCTAAACAAGACGTGAAACAGTCCCCAGCCCAGTCCCATAGTAAAGACTAAATTCAATTTTAATCGGGCCTTAAAATTTAGACATAAACAATTAAACGTTTGTTGGTGGGCGCCTGGGGATGAAATGGACCATAACTTGAGTTGTAGAGGTCCAATTCAGGTGATTCAAAAGCCTAACATCAAGTTCATTGATGCAACTACAACTTCCATGGAGGACACTAGTCCAATTTCCCTATTTTTCCTGACTGCAAATCGGCCCCAAACTGATAGTATAGGGTTAAAACAAGGTGTGCCTTTGTGGCGTTCTTGGAAAATGGACCATAACATGAAAGTTATAGAGGTCCACTCAAGATTCAAAAGCCTAACATAAAGTCTGGCTAACGTAATTACACTTCATGAAGAACACTAGTCCAAATTCCTCTAAGCCCCATCGAAAATCAACCCAAAATTTGGCCAAGCAGGGCATGATCAAAACAGTAAGGCAAGATCCCCCTCAAATTTCAAAATTCAGCCAAACAAAATTTCCTAAGTGCGATTTTCATAAACCTGATTTTTCAACCCAAATAGCCCCTAAGGAGTTATAAAACCAGATTATCAGTTCAAACAACCCCTAAGGAGCTCTAAAACCTGATTTTTCAAACAAAATAGCCCATAAGGAGTTGTAAAAACTTATTTTTCAGTCCAAATAGCCCCTAAGGAGCTATAAAAACTGAATTTTCAACCCAATAGCCCCTAAGGATGAAATTCTATGCCAAACAACCCTTAAATCGATTTTTAATCTACAAAAGTAGGAATAAACCAAAGTAGGAAGAACTCCTACCACTGGAGTATAGAAGAAACCTTAGAAGTCCCATGATAATTTAACCCAAAACTTGATTTCCCGAACTCCTTGCTTAACCGACGGAACTAATGTTTTGGTGTACCTACGCGTAGCCCCTATCGAATAGAGAACTCGCTCTGGGTTTACGCAAATTCGACCAACCGACTTCCAGATCATGGGAAGTAGTTGGAGCCTCTCCCTCTCTAACATTTTCTCCGACAAAAATCAATTCCCTCTCCCTCCAATCCGATTTTCACTTAATCCGAAGTCTTAAAATTGCCCATCGTGTCATGTGTCCATGACTTGTCCGGATTCTTTTCTACCCCAAAACGATTTATTTCGTCCCGGTTTAAGTTCAAATTATTTTAAATGAAATTTACTTAATTTATTTTTTTCACTTTCGAGATTTTTCTCAAAAATCCCCTTTTTGGGGTCCACCAAGCACTCAATGTTCCAAAATCGTGGAAAACTGGATATCTCAATCAACTAAATTCGTTCTCAGTAACTAAATTTCGCAAGATGAATCCAACTAATATGCCCATTTTATCATCTCAGACTCGTAAAATTCTAGGTTTGCAATATGAACTGTAGCGGCAATTTATCGTTTTGCCATTTTTCGTAAAGATTCAAATTTACCCAGGTTTTACAGTCAAGCCTATAGTTATGGGGTTGAGTCCAAATGTAAAGGATTCCACTATGTCCTGTATCGTTACATTCTGGGCTCATAAGACAAACTTCCTATTTCTCCAATGTCTTTTCACCTAGTTCTTTTATAAACATAAACATCCTCATTCTTCCAAACAACATCTAGATCACAAGCTCAAAAGAATGTTCAACAAGACGTGGATAAAACCTCTCCAATATCGGGAAGAGCCTGACAATACCCATGGCTAAGCCCTCAACACTTTTTTATTCTTCTACATCTTTCTTGTAGTACATTTTCTTCAAAACCGTGCCCCCTTTTTAATATCCTTCAGTGAATCCTTAGTCAATATTCCACACCTTCAAGGAGTCCAAATTCATTCAAAATGCCAATTGTAAGACTATGATTTGATTCCATATTCATTATAATGAATATCTTCTTCTCATAGAAATCTCACCAAATATGATCCAATCTTTATATTTGATTCGCCTAATATCACCTTATAGTCTTCCTTATCCGTCCTAAAGAATATAAACTTCTCGATACGGTGAATACTCACTCCGCATCAGAGAATGATATTCAAAATTTGCTACTTAATTAAATATGGTAAGTATGTCAATGGGCTATGGCATCAAGATTTGCCGCTTAAAACATGCAATTTAATACCTAAGATTATGATACAAATGATCAAATAATAGTAATTTAGATTGAATATAATTACATTTCTTGGGAGAAAAGAAGAGATATCTACCAGTAAAATGTATGAATTTTTATCTTGGATTTATGATGTCTTAAATTGAACTAAATACCATATGTTTAAGTTTTTAGGATAATTTGTGGTGTTAACATGATATCAAATGATGGTGCTTTTCTATCGATACTAGGTCAGAGCTCACTGGATCAGCCTGTTGAGACCTTTCGAGTCAATCTCATTCTGCCCGGCACCGCAACTCGCACACAAGAGGGGTGGTCCACAGGTAAGCCTACGCCTCTCCAATGCCTAAGCTCTGCTTTCTTTCTTACTGTGCAGGTAGAAGATCAACCGCCGGGTGGCGTTTGTGACTACGTACCTTCTTCTAAGTGAACTGCCCATTTACCGTGGGTGATCACGATGCCTCCTCGTTGTGACAATACGACATATCTCAATCGTAGGGAATCTCCTTTTCCTTATCTATCCGAATATTGTGAGAATTAGGGAGCCGTAATCGTGGGGATCCCTTTTCTCTCCCTTAATGGTGAGAGTCGATCATGGAGGACTGGTACTCACGCCTCACTCAGGAGGTGGATTCTCCCGTCAATCTCGATTTCACTAAAGCTTAGTTTCGCCTCGGGATCAGTGCCTTAAGAGTAACCTGGACATCATCATGGGTCGAGTCCCCACGTGAGGCTCTTTGCCACCCCCACGAGGATTACTCAACCCGTTTCTTTAAGGTTCGCTCCTGGTCCGTGTTCGGCTAAGGGTCGCTTTTAAGCACTATCACCGCTTTCCCACTCTCGCCAAAGCGAGCTCGGGTACTGGGCTGAATCATTTCTTAGATCGAGCAAAGAAATTTCCACATCACGAACTGTGGTTTGTTGGTTCAGTTTGTCGCCGCCAATCGTATCGCGTAATGATGGCTTCTTTTCGACTGCATCCATTTCTACGACGTTGTTTTTGGGCACCCCACTCATTATTTGAACCGTATTCCCCCGTTCTTCAAACCTTTCGGTGGTCCCGGGTCTTCGCCTCAAACTTCTCTCGATAATCAAGCCAAGACAACTCTGTGATCATGTTTTCTTCCCTAGTTTGCACGCCTTCCTTCTTCTTCTTCGTTTACCTTCTCGCCTGTCCCATGGGTCCGTGGTCGGTTGTTCGTCTCTCTTCTCACTTCGCTGTAGTTCACGAAAGTGCCTCTATCAATGGGGAGTTATTGTTCTGAACTTCTTAGGCTATTATGGCATGCCTGGGTCGATTCACTGACCCCCATACTCGCTCAATCATGCGTACTTCCTTCGGGGCCAACTGCTCTTCCTCGTTCGCGCACAGGGGAAGTTCCAACGAGGAACCCGATTTAAAGGCGCATCAGCTAAGGGTTCGATCGTCCAACCAATGTTGTCGACCATGTCCCTTCAGCGGGACCTCCTTCCCCATCTAACAGAGGCAAGAGCAAGGTCATGAGACTGTGCACCTGGCGATTCCACTACTGAGGGTCATTGCGGCAAATGTCAAGTAGTGGCCCTAATGGATCGAGTCCTCTTTGAAAGACCTTCACGCCGCTATAGGCCCCTTTGGTGTTCATGTTTGTGTCCCGATTTTCTACTTACATCGTCCAAGTGCCAAAAGATGGTTTGTTTCTTCAGGCGTGCCTTCGAACTACCCGCTTTCTCCTCTCAGATCCCTTTATCCCAAAGCCGCCTACAAAGACTTTAACGTCCTGCTCGTCCTAACTTTCTTACTGGGGCATTCGGGTCGAGTCATATCGCCTTGTGATAAAGGTCCTAGGGTTCCCAACATAGCCTTGCTCCTAGACTTCTTTAGTGTGAAGGAGGTCGTAGAGGGCTTTTTGTACATCTCCAAACGCACCAATGCCAAGATGATCATCTCGGATCTTCCATCCTCCCATAAACACTAGAAGGTATGTTCTTTTTCACAAAGGGTCACGGGAGTATAATCTGGCCGACCGAGAAGATAATGCTGCATTCTAACCGCTTAGACCGCTCCCTAAGAACCTAATGCAGTTTTTGGCCAAGACTGTATAGCCTTCGAAAGTCATGTGATGTTTCTAACTTTCTTCGTTGTGTGGCCTCTCAAGTATTCGCCTGCACTCGCCCCGAGGATGAAGAGGTGAAGCGGAAGTTGATTAAATGTAGCTCGCGAACGTATTTTGAGCTTATTAGATCAAATATTCTGCCTTTGCAAGCGAACCTTCTCGACCTTCCGAGCCCTCAAAAATAAATCTTCTCGACTCCGAGCCTCTCATAGAAATCTTCTCAACCCTCTGCTTTGGGGCCACCTCACTTGTTATGAAGCCTCTCGCAGCGAGCTTCCAAGCCCAGCTGAATTTTGGCGAGGAAGAAAAGCAGGCCGCCAAGCGCAAGGTCTCGTCCGCCCGAGAGCCAGCCCTGCTGCGGCCCGAGGCAAGGTCCCAAAGTTGGGGGCGTCCTCCTCGCCATCATCTATTCAGAAGCAAGGGTCACTGGGCGAATTCTGGGCAAGAGGTCATCCACCTCATCCTGTGGCTGAGGTGTCAAAGGTGATAGGTCCACATCTCCATTCTCCCCGTGCTCCGATAGCCAAGAGTCCTCTCGGGAGGACCGTCGAACATCCTCTGGATATCCTACCTATATCTGTTTGGAGTCCCTTGGCACAAAGCGTCGAACTTCCTTCCGAAGGCCCAGGGCGAGGAGGTGCATCTCGATCTGAGAGGAAATGAGGGCTCAGCCGTCGTGGAGTACAGAGTCTGTCAGCCGGGTCAGATCTTCCATCCTATGGGACTTTGACCTCAAAAGGGTGGATGCCATGTCCATTGAGGAGGCTTTGGCCCATTTCCGCTCAAGGAGCAAACAATCGATGTTCAAACGCCTTTATTTGTTCTTCCTCCGTTGTTTCAAAACCATCTTGTTAATTTTATCTGCTTATACATATGGCTACCTATACGAAGAGCCCGCGATGAGGGCTAGTTTACTTCAAGGGCTCGCAAAGCAAAGTGAGCCGTATAAAGCCAAAGTTGCCTCCGACCGAGACGACCGACCTTTAAGTTCTGGATGCGCTTGTCGAGGATTCCGTGGAAGTATGAATCAATCAAGACACCACGACAAATAAAGCCCAAAGCTGAAGATTAAGAAAAGAAGGCTTCGGGGCGAAATGAGGGTCAGCCGGTGACTTTGAGCCAGGGGCGATCAGTGGACAAGTTGCAGGTCAGGATCTGTTACACGTGATCCGGGATGAGCTACGCATCAAAGCCACGACATTAAGTCGAGTCATCCAAGAGGCTTCCGAGGTTGTGAGCTCCGTGGAGCGCCTAACTGAGGAATGCCATAGGCTTCGCAGAGATCTTTAGGAGGCAGTGAGGCCTCGTCGGCCGTAAGGAAGGTGATCGCTGAGCCGAGAGATGAGGCCCGCACTCAGGCCTTCGGTGGCTTGCTTTTCTACGTAAGGCCGCTAAGGCCCTGCCTGATTTCAACTCCAAGTTCCTACCGAGTGTGGTGTAGAAGAACTTGACTTTGACAATGAAGTGCACCCTCGTGTCTTCGGGATGCCCCCGCCTCCGTCCCTCCGTGGACCTAAATTGTGGCCTCGTAGAGGCTCGCTCCTTCCTGGTCTCGGGACTCACCTTCAACTTACACTCCGCCAGAGGTTCAAGCAACCGGTGGTCGTCAAAGTTCGTCGTACATTTAGGCTTTTCCCCGTAGTTTCTGCTATATTTTGTTAACTTAGGCTCGAAACTTGGACTTTTGTAATGTCGAATTTCGATTTTGCCGATCTGTGGATATTTTGCCTTTATACCCTTTGGATCTTCCGTCTTCTTTACTATCTTACTTTACAACCTGGGCTACGAGGCTTCTAGGCCATTTAGCTCTTTTAATAACTGAGCTGTTGTGCGCTTAGCGTCTGAGCTATGTGGCTCTTAACAAACGAAGCTACTGGGCTCCTATTGAACGGGGCTACGTGGCTCTTAATGAACTAAGCTACATGGTTCTTTACAAACTAAGCTACTTGGTTCTCTGAGCTGTTGGGCTCTTAACAAACTGAGCTACTGGGCTCTTATATGGCCTGCTGTCCGAGATTCTGCCTTGGATTCTTCGAAAGCCACATGGTTCTTTTTAATATCCGAGCCTGGTGTTTACCGAGGTCAGGCTACACCACGAGTCGGGCTCTTAACAACCGAGCTACATGGCTCCTTCACTCGAAGTTACATGGCTCTTTA